>CM075807.1:69492164-69806548 GCA_037975025.1 Excoecaria agallocha | reverse complement strand
ATAATACTCGTATATTTTTAAATCAATATTTATTGATTAGAATGAAATTTCATATAATTTTGGAAGGCCACCTACATTAAATTTAACGTTTGAGTGTGAGAAACATGTAGAAAATGAACAAGCTTTTACAGTATACGGGAAATAAGCGAGACTTGTACAGCCTTAATGCATTAGCTTGCTTAGTCCACTTGCATATTCAATCATTTGCAATGCAATGCAATGCAATCATATACATCCATGAGACTTTTAAATCATTTGGTCCTTACTTTACGAATAGCAGCAAATGTTCAGCTCTTTCCTATTCATGGAGCTAACCGCTAAGATCTCCCCAGCGAACATTGTGTTTCGCAGCAAGATAATGTGCTCCCACTGGACCTCTGCTGCCATAGGGATAAAGTTCTGGAACAATCTTCCTTTTCTCAAGTTCCTTCAACAATGGTGTAAATAGTGCCCAAGCAGCATCTAGCTCATCACTTCTGATAAATAACCTTCGCTCTCCTTCCATTGCATCTAAAAGAAGCCTCTCATATGCATCTGGTATTTCCCTTGGGTACCTTCACATTCAAACACAGGTGTTAACTCCTAGGAAATGGATATGCATACAAGAGTAGCAGATGGAAAAGCACCAAGGATCCAACTTTTGTTAGTCATAAAGTATATAATGCTGCTATATCCGCATAGGAAGAATTGTGTATAGTGAGGCCCGGTGCATTTGTAAGATTGCTCCATTATGTTTTGATGGTATTATTAGTTCAATGCAACATATTCCCCTTTCAAGTGCCAAATATATCATTTGAACTGTCCAGGATACGGTAAATGATTAAATTATTGGCTCTTGCAATCATCTTACCTTGCCCGGTATAGCAAATTTAGGTCACTGCGATCCAATCTCATTCCAAGACCGGGAACTTTGTTATTGATCTTTAGATATATAGCTTCATCAGGTTGCACACGGAGAACAAGCTCGTTTGTTGCCTTGTCTAAATCAGTTCCAAAGTTCCGCTTGTATAAATTACCTGGCACATGTCTGAACTGCACCCGTATCTCTGCTCTGGATTCAATCAGAACATCTTTAGGTCCATTAGGATGACTTATCCCATACTGTGAAAAGTACATATGGAGCAAAGATTGGCAATCTGCTCATTTGGTAAGTTCTATTCTACATACCGCCTAGTGTGAAGAGCTTTCCCAGCTTTCATTAGAAAAGGAACTCCATCCCATCGGGCATTATTAATGAATAAAGCTGCTGCTGCAAATGTTGGTGTAAGGCTATCCTTTGGCACAGTTGGATCATCTGTATAAGCAGGATATGATTTACCACCCCTGCTGTGGCCCTTATATTGGCCAACTATTACATCTTCGAGTTGCAATGGTTTCATTGATCTGAGAACTTTCACCTGATTCAGCCATCATCAAAGTTACCATATTAAAAACATAATAATTGCCACAAAATGAACTTTTTATTTTGAATACCTTTTCATTCCTCATGTCCTCGGCATCTAAGCTAACAGGTGTCTCCATTGCAAACAGTGCTAATATTTGCAGCAGATGGTTTTGCATTATATCCCGTATGATCCCATAGTTGTCAAAATATCTACCCATATCAATGGTACAATTAATGACTTTCATCCATCCAAAAAATATTATTTAATCAAGTGATAATACCAGGAAATATGTCACTTACCCTCCACGTCCCTCTGTACCAAAATCTTCAGAAAATATCAGTTGCACGTTGCGAATGTAGTTCCTTGACCATAAAGGCTCAAAAACAAGATTTGAGAAACGAAGCACGGATAGATTCTCAACAAGCTCCTTGCCCAAGTAATGATCAATCCTGAAACAAATTCAAAGATAAACAGACTTCTCATGCCAGTAACTTGTATAGTTTGTATGAATGGAAATAAAAGCAGAAGGAACCTGAATATTTGATCTTCGGTAAGATACTGCTTCAAACACCTGGTTAGCTCTCCAGATGATTCTGAGTCACGACCAAATGGCTTCTCAACAATTACCCTTGTCCACCCATTTTCCGAAGAAGCTCTAAGGCTAGCACATCTTACCACGTCCACAAATATGTTTGGAGGAATTGATAAATAAAATAGCCTATTACACAATTTTCCAGCCTGAAATAGAGCATTTAATTTATTATCAGATTTCTTTTTTCCTCAAAGAAATTTTCAGTGCATTGAGAAATTCATGTTAACATTGATTTGTCAAATGTAAATGCGCAAAACTTCTGTTGGAAAAATTTTTTGCATTGCTAACAGATAAAAGGATACTCTTCATTGGATCTAAACCTATGGACTTGAATTCTATCGACATGAAATTTATATTATTAAATAACAATGAATGGTTGAGCATTTATTATGAACTTAGTTTTATATTTTCATAAGTATTTAGTTGTTTTATGATGAAATTTCAAATTTTCATTCCGAAACCATTGGTTTAAGATGGGATTGACATATCAGAAGTCATGATTCCCTATCTTAAGCCAACCACAGTCCCAATGTTATATGAGAACTTCTGTTTCTTTTTAGTTGAAGTTAAAATAGTATCTGAAACCTTCCTTTACTGTAGTAGTAGTTCCTATCCTATAAATTTGAGAATGTTCCAGGTACACACGTTAGGTATGAATGTAGATGTACTAAAAGCCATTTCTTCTAGCACATTATGCATGAAATCAGCTTTTCCTCCTCATTGCTATAAATGCACAATTGCAAAGAGTGGGAAATGATACAACGCTATGTAACTGAAAAGCTGGAGCCACAAGTAGAAACATTGCTCATAAAGGAACTTTCTTTTTTCAGATCGGAAAACAATAGGATTTCGAATGTTACTCAAAAAAAAAAATATTTCCAACAAAACAAGTAAATATATAATACAGCACCTGATTTAATTATGTAGAAATATAACATTTCTATTGAAGGACCTGAGCACCCCAGTTTATGGTCCAGTTCAAACATCCAAAATATTTTATAGCATTCTATAGTTGCTGCTAAAATCTGTTGATGACTGGCAATGTTCATATATTTAGTCCGAAAGGTTATGCAAGAAACAGTTAATAGTGCTCAATCTCTTACATTCAAGAATTAAAAGTAAAACTTAACCTCCTTCTCTTTCAACTTTTTGTCCAATTCCAGAAAATGTTCCTCAGAGTTATACAGGCCAGACTGGTAAAAACATCTTTTCAAGAACTGATCCATTTTGTCTTCACAATTTTCCCTGTAATTCCTCATACGGGTTAACGACTAGAACGAGAGATAGTTAAAAAAAAAAAAAAGGAACCACTAAAAGATGTTTTAGCAATATAGCAGACCTCTGGTCAATTCTGCAAGTCAACGTTTCGCTAATCATGTTCCTTAGCTCCTCATCAGTTAATTTAGTACGAGCATAACCGAATACTACGAAGTTCTTTGTGAAGCAAAAGTGAAGATAAGATTCAAAACTAGTCAGCAACCATAAATTCACAGAATTGATTACAGTTATGAAAGAACTTTCAATCTAATAGCATTTTAGAGTAACAAAAATTAGAACCTCAGGTAGCCAACCCTCATAGAAAAGAGCAAAAAGTGCAGGAAAAATCTTCTTCTTAGCAAGGTCCCCAGAAGCTCCAACAACAGTAATACTGAGAGTAGACTCTGCTTCATCATCCTCTGAGATGAGAATAGATTGCCTTTCTTTCCCTTGAGGTTCAATATTTTCTATGGATACAGGAGTTCCAGCTATACCTACTCCAAAATCCTAAGTAAGCAGCAGCTTTTTTTTTAAACCTCTCTCTAACTTTTTCTTTAGGTAACAACAAAGCTTGAGTTTTGCGAAACAGAAATATGAAAAATCACAAATTTGATATAGAACAAACTGAGATAAACTTTATAAAATTGATCTCTTATTGGCTATTATGTAAAACCCAATTTTAAGATCAAATCAAGTTTCATCTTTAGCTGCCTGTTACAAATTAAAAATTATAATCTATTCCAAACCCAGAATTAGATAATAACAATAAACGAGCAATGCATTATGGAATAAATATATACTCCCTATACTTAAAACCCCACAAAAATTCAAGCATTGCTAATCGCAAAAACATGGAGAATCATTAAGAAGTTACCATCTTGTAAAGAAACAGCATTTAAATGATGCCCATTGGAGGTTTTGAGCCGAAAATGCATCCTTGAATGAATCTCGGATACCCATGTCCAGTTACCCGATTTCGTTGGAAAGGAAATGAAATTAGTGAAAAGTTGTTCGTGATGCTTGAAAGAAGAAGAGGGAGAGAAGTTAGTGGAAGTGGAAGAGGAAGAGCAATGACTGAAATGTTTGGCCATTTCAATGGAAGCTTTAGATCAATCAATGATGCAAAAAGATATATCTGAAAGCATGAAATATATACATTTTGTTCTTAAATCAGATTAAGAAGAAGAAAATAAATATCCGAAAATATCCATTCTTGTTATATGGATATGGTGGCCTTTTGAGCTGTTGAAAGGGCTTTCTGAATGAAAATTTGAAGTTTGAAACTACTTTTCAAACGCTTCAACAGATATTGTACATGAGGTCCAGGTTTTTTTTTGAAATTTTTATTATCAAATTAGTATGAAAATAACTGTGCTTTTTTTTTTGGGTGGCCCACCCGGTTCACCGGAGTTTCGCCCCGACTACATACAGATTCGACCTGGGTCGCGCACCTGGCTTGTGGTGGGTGAGTCTCTCAACGGGAATTTTCTGCATACGCAAGGCCTCGAACCCGAGACCTTGCTTAATCGGAATCAAGCCGCTTACCACTTGGACCAACCCCCGTTGGTACTGTGCTTTTTAATTTGTATAACCATAGTTATTAAAATCGGACCGGATTAATAGGTCGAACCGGTTTAATTGCGAACTGACAGACTAATCGGTTGATTTAATTACTGAAAATCAAATTGAAAAAAAACCAGATTGAAACGAAAAAAATCGGATAAAACAGAAAAACCGAACAGAACCGAATTTTTTGCTAAAAAAATGTAAAAAATTATTTTTTTTATTTTTTCACACACACACACACATATATATATATATATATATATATATTTGAAAAATTAGTATTTTAAATTTTAAGTATATCACTTAATAATTTAATATACTTATTATATTTTTGATTTATTGTAATCATATATATATATATATATATATATATATATATATATATATATATATATATATATATATATATATATATATATATATATATATATATATATATATATAATTTGAAAAAATTAGTATTTTAAATTTTAAATATATGTCACTTAATAATTTAATATACTTATTATCAATTTAAATTTATTGTAATTAAATATAATTATACTCATATATACAAGGTTAATATTTTTTGTGTTTACTTTATTACTTCATCTAAACATGAAATTATTTTCATAATATGATTGTATTTTTATGTTTCTAACATATGATATTCAATAATCCATAATTAATCACTTGTAATAATAAAATTAAAATTATATTTTGTAACATATTATTAGAATATTTGTGACATATATTTAATATTTGATGAATATTTTTTTAATTTTTATATAATAGTATTAAAAAATTATAATAATTATAATATTTTCAAAATAAAAAAATAAGGTTGAATCCGATTGAACCGGTCAAATCACGAACTCTCAATCTTATCGATTCTTTATTCGGTTCGTTTTTAATAACATTGTATATAACCCCTTTTCTTCAATCATGTAAATTTATATAGTGCAAGTAAACTTGTTTTTATAACTTTTTTTTTTGTTCCGGTTACTTACTGGTCTTCAATATCCTATCCGACTTTTTTAAACTTACGACACCGATTAATTTATCATTGAACATATAATTAAATATATTTTTTTAATGGAATAAATTTATATACGCACCAAGCCAATTCTATATTAACAAGTTATTTTTATAACTTTTTTTTTATCCATGACTCTTTAATATCTGGCCTTACTTTTTTAAATTTACGGTATTGGTTAATTTAAAATTGAATATTGTTAGATTTATAATTGAGAATATTTATTTTAATGACATATGCTTCATGTGTGAGGCAATAATTGAATTTAAGACTAATTAAGTGTCATCCGGTGAAGAAATTTCCTATCATGTAAACTTTACTACTATATTTTAATTGACAAAATAAATTAAATGCTAAACACTAAATCTCCAATTTCAGCTTTGTTAATTGTTAAAATGATATAATTTATGAGAGCTTTTTTCTATCATTTTTTTATTAGATGTTATGTGAAGTTTAAATCTGATTAAATAACAAAGTAGTCAAATTTTCAATTATTTGAACTTAAAGTCATTTTAGAAATTTATGAAAATTATATTATTGAAAAGATTGAGATATGCCCATAATTCAATAAAAAACACAAAAATTATAAAAAAAAAAGAAAAAAAACATAACATTTCTTAGCAGATCAAGATATGGTAACCGTTTGATAAAATTTACACGCTGAATTACAAGCTTATAATCCATATAAGTTGCAACAGAGCAGGTAAAATTCATTACATTAAGTTTGAGAAGCAATTCCACGTGGCGATAGTGGGTTGTCCTTCCGGTTCACTAGTCTCCAAACTTGAATGTTTCGTTGAAGTTGCAACAAACCGAGCCAATAATTAATATTGCCGCTTAAACGCCAAGAAATTAATTATGAGTTCATTTCTAATTGCTACTACTAAATTAATCATTTTCAACTCAATACAGTAATTCTTCTTGATCTGTCAAATTTTATTTTATTAGCTGGAGACAATTATAGAATAAAACATATAGACGTAGTTGACTAGTATAAGATTACCTTTAAAAGTCAATTATGGTCAAGCTTAAAGATAGGGGAAGGGCAGTCTAGTTGACTGACTTGTTCAATACCTAAACTATCCATGCATCTTAAACTATTTTTAGTCTTACGGGCAAGGGCAATTTGGCCAATAACTTGAAATTGCGAGTTAAATAAATACCGAGCATCACCCTTCAGCTTGTATTGTATTGCATCCATCTTCTTCTGCTAAAACAAAATGGAATCATTCAAGCTTTGTGTTAAGTTAGCAAGCTGTGTGTTTTTGTTTTTCATGGTGTTCCTCTGTTCTTCTCTTTTTCCATTTGTATTGAATTGGATGCAAGTATTAAGCTGCAACTTGGGGAAGAATTACATATTCCTTCTGTGCAATGGGATTGTGGTTTTGATTGCGAAGAATTCTGGTCTAATGGGTAATTATTCTGAGATGATAAAGGATGAGCAGAAATCAGTTGTTATTTCTGTGGAAAATAAAACAGAGCTTGCAGAGGATAAAACGATGAACAAAGTCGAAGAAGAAGACCAAAATTCTTTGGTTATGGTAGTTCATGAAGAACAAGAACAAGAACAAGGACAGGAACAAGAAGAGATAGGGTGTCCAAGTGCAGAAGAGTTCAATAAGATATGTGATGATTTTATTAGAAAGATGAAAGAAGATATCAAGTTTGAGTCCAGGATTCAAATTAGCTATTTTTAATGTTTATTTAGATATTTGGTGTGTATATATATATATATATAATTTTGATTTTGTGTATAATATAAATGTTTGGGATAGCATTGCAGAGTAATCTTTTGCAACTTTTAACTTTGAAATTAAAGGGAATCCACAAAAGTTCACAGGATAATTATCGCATCTCCTAGAAATGGGCTTTGTCTGCATCAAGTGGACCATTGTTGATTAATCTACTAACTAAAAACAATTGGGAGTTTTACAAAACTACCCAAAAAAAAGGTGCTAAACTTTAATATGCTACCTTCTTTTTTTCTCTTTCAAAACTACCTTTTTTTAAATTTTCATTCTTAAAAATACCACTTTTTTTAATTTAACTTACACTTCCCCTCTTTTCACGCCTCATCCTTCTTCTCCTCCTCCTCCTCCTTATCAATATAAACACTACAATTTCCTTTGTCTCTCTCTTCTCTCTACCTCTCTCGCTTTCTTCGTCGGAAGCCAGACACCTCTTCTATTCTCTGTAGCGAAAGCTGGGCGAGTTATTTGTTTCCTTTTAATTTATCGTTCATTCGAGTTTCGATTTCTGTGCCAAGGGGATCAGATCTAGTTTTTTTTTTGCCTTGGTAGTTTGATTCGAGAGAGATTTAGGGTTTTAAATTGGTTTTAGTTTTTCTTTGGAAGATATTGCTCAATTTGGAATGATTTCGAAGGGAATTTTGAAGCTGTAAGGGTTTGTATTTGTTGCTGTGTGTATGGAAGAGAGGAGAAAATAATAACCCAGAGATGTAATTTGAAGTTCTTTAATTTAACACATATGTTCAATCTCTTCCAGTTCAAATTTCAGTTTTATTTCATAAAATCTAGCGAATTGATGTCAGTTTTGAAGTTTTCCAATTTAAAACAAAATTTAGTTACTAATTAAGCTTTTTATTCTGTCTTTTTGGACTTATTTGAATAAATTGCTCACAAGTCGTCTTCTCTTCCTTTTTATTTTTTTTAAGCTTAATAGATGCAATTGATGCGATCCTGCAAGGAGCACAAAGCCTGGTGGTACTTATTAAGTCAAGATCAAGAAGAAAATAGCAGCAAAAAATATCAGCCACATCCATTGGGCTAACCACCGTGTATGGCGGCCATGAATTCTGCTGGTTAACACAAGAAGGTGTAGTCAGATTCCTCCTTAGCTCTATAGGTCTATTCTCCCCAATCCCAGCACTATCTATTGAAAGTTTAGTCATAATCAATATTGATATCTTCACAATATGCTACAATTCCCCTGCTTCCTTCGCGCTGTAAGCTATTTCCAGCTCATTGGTGATGCAAACATCAGTGGCTGCGGTGGACAGTGATGAGAGTATTTTAAAAGGGGAGCAGTCACCGTTGACACTCGTGTGCTGCGATCTTCCGTTGGGGATCTAGTGGCATACATTGATGGTGGAGGCCCCCTAGAGGATATAATTAAGCTGGTGATGGATCGCTTGAAAAACGAGGCCTTGAAACATTGCAAATTGTACTGTGTTTGCTGAAAAGGAGAAGACAATGTAACTGTAGATTAATCATATATGTTATGCTTGTATTATAATTAAATTTGTATACTCAATATTCCTATGATATTTTTTTCATGTCTGCATACTCAATCTTCTTGTGAATGTAGTTGCATATCCTGCATAAACTTTTTTATACTTGCTAGAGAGAAACCCAAAACCATATAAATATCATATTCTGCATAAAAATAAATAAGTTTTTTCGAGGGGCCAAACTCCAAAGATAGTGACAAAATAATAAATATCATATTCGCTATAACTTTATTTGGAGAAATTCGATTAATCCAATTTCTAATTCACACTTTTATATTGACATATGGTCAACAAAAAGAAATAAAAACATAATTCATTATGGAAGTTAGTATACTACATGGTGTACCAGGTATACCAAAGGTATACCATGACATACCATGTATACCAAACGTCATACTATTGGTATACCATGTATACCGAATGGTATAACATTAGTATATCGGATGAACCATGTGGTATATCATGTATAACAGGTGGTATACCATGATATACCAAGTATACCATTGGTATACTGGATGCATCATGTGGTATACCATGTATACTGGGTGGTATACCAATAGTATATTGTGGTATACTATTGGTATACTTGATGTACTAGATGGTATAATATTGGTATACCAGATGTATCATGGTATATCGTGGTATACCATTGGTATACTAGATCTACCAGGTGGTATACCATTGGTATACCTGGTATACCGTTGGTATACCTTAGAATGCAGACTGCCAATCTCAATTCTGGATTTTGATATACCGCCGGTATACCAGGTATACCGATGGTATACCAAAATCCAGATTGTCAATCTCAATTCTGGATTTTGGTATACCGATGGTATACCTAGTATACTGGTGGTATACCAAAATTCAGAATTGAAAATGGTATTCTGAATTTTGGTATACCAATGGTATACCTGGTATACCGATGGTATACCAAAATAAAAAAAATTAATTTTGATTATCATTCATTAAAAGAAACAACTCAGTAATTTATTTTGCATAAACATATAGTATGATTAAAGCATCTTATATTCTTATGTTATTGTTGATAATTAAGAAATAAAATTAAAATTATATTTATGTAATTTCTGCATTAAATTTAGAGAATTAAATTCAATAAATTAAAGCACAACATGTGCAATTTTAGAGCACAAAAACCAAAATTTGATGGTTAAAACTTAGTCAATTTTAAAAATTTTCTTGATGCAAATATAACAATTGTACTCAATTCAATAAATTGGCTAGCAGTCCATAAGCATCCCCGATTAATGATTAACAAATTCACTTAAATATGTTGGTGTATGTATATATATATATATATATATATATATATATATATATATATTGTATTAACAAATCCATCAATATTTGAAAATGGAAAGCATGCAAGCAAGGAAATTAAGCTCAGAGATATGGGGCTCAGACCCATGATTTGTAGAAATTCGTCCAGTAATGTTAAATAATTTTGGAATGAATTTTAAACTACTGACACCGTTCCTTCCTATTGATACTGTGTCCGTTATCAATTTCAAAATCGGAATTTTCTTGTATCTTTTACAGCAAATTATGGTTAATGGCAAAAAAAAGGAAAAAGTGAAATAAAAATATTAGTTGCAATAGTTTTGTTTAGTGCTAGTGTAGTTGATATTGAATCCTCTTTTTGGCGGTTACAGAAGCAGTGGCGAAGGTAGGTCACTGGACGACGTCGGATAGGCCATCACAGTCGTCGACGAGCAACCATCAGAACACCTTCAGCTCTTTTTCGTCCTCACAGTCTGTTCTTTTCTCCTCGTAGTTTATTTATTTATTTTTTTACTTTCTCCCGTTCAGCTGGTTTCTCAATTAACAACTAAATTGGATCGCAATTTGACAGGGCAACAGGTCAAAAAGAACAAAAAGGGAAGAGGTAAGCATTAGGAGTAGAGCGTACACTGTGAGGGAATCTGCCCAACAAACACCACGAACCAAAATGTACAAAACTTCTCAATGTAAAAATAATTGCACAGGTGAAGATGGAAGAGAACCATATTTTTGTATATATTATTAAAGGGTTCGCTTGTACAGCTATATATAAGAAATTATACAAAGGAAGTAAAGTTCTACTGAAAATCAAATACAAACAACAAAACAGAGTAAAACAGAGGATTTGTTTTGTTGTATCGTGAGCTGTTGTTTTGTTGTATCGTGAGCTGTTGTTTTGTTGTATCGTGAGCTGTTAACATTATTTATCAAACTAAAACAGCAAGCTGTTTTAGTTAACAAACAAGCAAATATCTAACAAACTAAAACAGATCATCAAGAAATTCAAAACCCACTACAATATGCCTAACTTGCATCTAAACATCAATTGCAGCAAAACATCAGTTGCGTATTTTAAGAAAGTTTCCTCTTCTGATTTGCAAAAAAATCGCCGGCTGATCCGAAAGCCAATGGATTCATTACCGATGAACAAGTTGCTGGTGGACAACTTCCACCAGATCATCTCGTCTTTACCTTTTCGTGAAATCATGATTTACTGATCAGTCTGTGTAACACCCTTATCACTCCGATTATACGGAACAGTATAAAATAAAATTGTAACACCCTTATCACTCCAATTATACGGAACAGTACAAGTAACCCGAAAATTTTTTTTTTCAATTAATATTTAATTAATACCAAAATTTCGATATTATCAATTCTTTGGGTATTCAATGACCTATAACTGTCTCGGGTTACTATTCACTTAATAAAATTTCGGCATTATAACGGCTATATTTGACTAGCCTCCTGAAAAAACCAGACAACACACAGCCTCTCAGAGGCACAACACTTCTATAACAATCATTCCCTTACTCCAAAATCTCCATCAAACATCCAATCATTCAAAACGGATTATCATATAATCATACACACATCTAATTACATATCCCAATCTTTATACATATCAGTTATTTATATACATGCCAAAGTCTACATAATTTACATAATAACAAAAGTTCTTTTCTTCCACTTTATGCATCACTGCTCCTCCCGCGCTGTACCTGTATGCAGTAAAAACTATATGCTGAGTATAAACTATGCCCAGTGGTGTCTAACAATCCTAATACTTTCTTTGCAATAATTATTTCTTTAATATGCTTTATTTAATCAATTAATTTCAAAATAAGTACAACTTAACATTTTAATCATATTTAGTGGAAAACAGTGGTTTTTTACATTATTTACTCTTTTTCCTCATTTATTTCATAACGGTTGACTAATTTCCTTTTTAGTCCTCAACATTTTACTAAATTCCAAAAATGCCCTTTTTCTTTAATATTTACAATTTTGCCATTATAGTCATTTACTTTCATTTTCTTTACATTAGTTTCATCATTATTCCTCATTTATTTCTTATTTCACTACTTTTGGATAAAATTACGGTTTAGTCCCTATACTATAAAATCTTATCTTATTGACCTTGTTAGGTCTCCAAAATTACTATTTTGCCCTTGTTAATCATTTCTCATTTATTTTTACTTATTAATTACCCAATTTGGCAAAATTACTATTTTGCCCCTAAACTTTCATTTTCTTTCATTTAAGTCATTTTTCCACTTTAAACTTCATTTTTATCATTCTTTTCATTTCTTTTAACTTATTTTCACTTTCATTACATTTCATGCCCCTAGTACAGTACCGACAGAAATTCTCAGACTGGATACTCGGGACGTGGACCCCCATGAGCCACATATAGACTGAAAAATGATCTCAACGACCATTTTTTCACGTAGCAGATATCAGGTACAAACAGAAGCTATGGTGATCAGTGATCCTACCATAACTAAGCAAGTCGCCGTGACTTGCACCGCAGTACAGATGTCCCTATGGCTAGCCAATTATATCCTGAGCTAGGTTTTTACTGCCAGACTATTTCTAAGGGCGCAATTTCATCAAAATTTCAATTAAACTTTACATTTTTCATTATTTCATTACTTGAAAATGCTTGTAATCATTTCTTTTCATTCTTTCACATAGATTGTGAATTATTTTACCATAATTCACTAAAATCATTCACTTTCTCATCAAATTGCATTTTATTTCATATAAATGCCATATTTTCAATACTTACATAATTGAAAATATTCTCTAAAATATTCATTTAATTTCAATAAATTCCATAAAAATTCCTAAGCATGTTATTTCATTTCTAGTGTCATTTAAAAGCTTAAATTCATTATAATTCACAAAATATACCTAGATTTTCCTTAGAGTGAAATTCGGCCATCAAAGTAGTTATACCATACAATTATTCAATAAATCATTTAAACATTTTAACATGCTTATTCAAGGTCTAGTTACACTAATTCATCATTAATTTCAATTAAAACATCATTTTATCACATAAACCCTAACTTACATAAAGGGTATTTAATTTGAATCAAAGAAATTACTAAGATTTATTAGCCACTAACCTTCTTTTCTTGTTCTAGTGTGCCTAAGCTTCCTTTTCCTTGCCTTTAGCCTTGGAAGCTTGCAAGTCTCCTTGATTCCCTAAGTGAACCAAATTTTCAAGCCATTAGAACTCTAGTTTTTCAACCTCAAATGCTAAAAATAACATCATAAATGAATTCTAGGCACCCAAAAACATAAGTAGGCACCTTAGAAATAATTTTAACCCATTGGTTTCACTTACCTCAAATGAAACCCTAAACTCTCTCTCCTAATTTTTCTTGATTTCCTTCCTTGATTTGAAGAGAGGAGGTCACAATACTTAACTAGAGAGGCAAAACTTTCTATTGGGTGGCTTGATTTGGTGTGAAATGGAGAGAGAAATGAAGAAAACTCACACAACAATGGTGGAGTGTGGTTCGGCCAAGGGAGAGAGGAGAGGAAGAAGATGATTTGCTGTCCCATTCCAGAGAATTCTCTCTTTATATAGGCTGGGTTTTGGGCTTTGTGGGCTTGGATTGGGTTAATGGGCTTAGTTAATTAATTAAAGCCCATTAACACCTAATTTAAAGCCCAAAATTATTTCTCCCATTTCCTCACTCCAATTTCAATTCCATAATTCTTATCACATCAAAATTAGGTAGTACACCAAATTTTGGCTCAATCGGAGTCCGTTACTGGTCCGATTCAACCGAACTGGTTCGATTCGACAACTGTCGACATCGCCGAAAAATTCATTTCTTTATACCAAAATATTCTACATGAAATTTCATGAAGATCTGCAAAATATGGAAATTTTTGGAGTTCATTTACTATTTTTAAAAATTTATTCAAAATCAAGTCTCCTTCCCTATCAGGGAAATTGACTCGCTACCTTTTTCGTATTTTTGACTTTCGGAGGTCTATTTGACCTCGATTTCACTTCAAATTTCAACCCCGGACTCACCATGACCAATATTTCCCGATGGTAAAATAAAATATTTTTCACTTTTGGGTCCGGTTTACGGCCCGAATACACTATTCATCATCGGAATTTACTGTTTACGGCCTGACCGGTGTTGAGGCCATTACAGTCTGCAAGTTCTTTAATCAGATTTTGAGTTCTCCTTCATTCACTGACCTCATTCCATCCAACGCCCTCTCCGTTTCCTCGCTTTACGGTCGTCTCACCACCACCGTCACCATGGCAACCACCACCATCATTGCCAGATTCCTCCCCCTCCTTCTCTCTAGGTTTATGACCTTGATCAAAGCCACTGGCTTAGATTTAATCTCAGCTTTTTGCCATTTAAATCTCCTCATCCCGTGGCATCAGCTGGTGGTTTGTGGGGCAACTTAAAGTCTTAAACTAAAAGTGGTATTTTTGAAAACATAAATTTAAAAAATGATATTTTTAAAACTTAAAAACTGATGATGGTATTTTTAAAAATCAAAGTTAAAAAAGTTGTATTCTATGTAATTTCCTCAAAACAATTTATTAATCACTTCAATACTTGTATTAAACTTTTTGTCCATATACAAATCTCTTTTCTCACTCCTACTCAGATTTCAAATTAAAAAAAAAATCATAACAACAATTAAGAATAAATATTTTTATGAATTAAACTAATTAAATCAATATAATTTAAAAAAATAACATGTAGTTGAAATAATTGAAAGTCTAGTTACGTTTTTATTTTTGCTAAAATTAATATAATTTACATTGGATAATACGAAAAGGACATTAGCGATCCAATACAAGCAGTAGGTCAGTTTCGGCAGATTCCAAGTTTGGTAAAACATATCTGTCTTCCAGCTTAAATATTGGATTCTAAAATACCATGATAATGTTTTAATCTAAGATTATGAGGTGTCCAGTTCATCCTAAAATCTTTATGATCATGATTTAACCACCTCGCTTCGTTCCCAAATTATCCCACTAGTAAGGATTAACAGCTTTCTTTTATAAAGTAACTACATAAGCCATCATAATTACTTAATTAATCAATCTCTATAATTATTACTATTGTATTATATATACACAATGATGCCATTTTCTGCTCTTTCTACCTACTATTCATCAACTTTTATTTAAATATTTGAAACACATCTTTTAAATTTAGGCAATACCCATAATTTAATTTCTGAATTTTAATATTTTCTCACGTTGAATTCTTATACTTTCAAAATTATATATTCAATTTTTTAATTTTTACGTATTAAAATGTTGAATTCTTATATTTTTAAAATTATATATTGAATTTTTTAACTTTTACGTATTTACAAATTAAATTTTTATACTTTCAAAATTATACATTGAATTTTTTAACTTATATATTATAACGCATTAAATTCAAACAAATATCACAAATAAAAGCATTAAGTTAAACTATACGCTACTTTAATCGCTTTTGTATTATATAGTCGTTTGTATCATTTATTCATTTATTTTGAATTTAATATTTTCTACTTTAAAAATTTAGAAACTTGATATGTAATTTTAAAAATATAAAGATCCTACAAAATCTTTAAAGTACTGAAATCAAAGTATGAGTTTTTCCTTAAATTAATGAGTATCAGATTAAATGTTAAGCTGATGGATGAGATTGATAATTTTTCTATTCATTCGATCCTTTAATCATTAAATCGTATTTTTTAATTAGTAAATCGTATTTTAAATGATATTGTTACAAAATGAAAATTGCTGACATGGATATTCCAAAATCAGGTCGCAGCCCTGACATGTGAAGCATAGGACCGACCAACTACTAGAAAAAGCAGAAATCTAACCGACTGACCCATCAAAAGAATAAGACCGACCAACTACTACTGAAACATGGATATAATGGGTTAGGTTGAGTTTGGGTTGGTCGGATTGGTTGGTTTGCAATTCAACTTCAACAGCCATCGTCTACCCTAACTGCTTGTTTCAGAATTCCATGGGAACAGCTTTCCTGTTGCATACGCTATAGGGAACAAAGTTTTCATAGTCAGTCTTACTGCTCAGTTAAACCTTTGATTTCAGATTTAAATTGCCGCGAATTAAACAGTGCTGTTGTTTCCTACCTAAAATCTCATTTTCCATTACATTATAGCATAATAAAATATGCTATTTCCACTCTTACGAGCACACTGATTATCCAATAAGATCACTTAATAATGGTATATTAATATTCCATAAACAAATGAATATGAAACGGCAAAACTCTTCCGCTATTCCTGAGCTTCAATTTCTATAAAATTGCTCAAGCAAACCAGAAAATAAATCTGTCCTTTTGTTCCTAACAAAATTACTTAACAATAGCACAAAATAGGCTTTGTCACCATTTTAGAAAAGAAAAAGCATAACAATAGAACTTCACGCTGTTACACGAATGCAATGTGTTCCATTTCCCACATTGACAATGGAATTTCACAATGCTGGAAAAAATTAATATGCTCCCACTAGTGATACAGAAGAGAACGCATACAAGCACACAAACCAAGCCACTGAAAACTTAAGCTGTTACACTAGCTGGAGCATCATAGTATCATAAATTATACCACAATAAGTCAAAGACATATTTAATTCTTTTGGGGTGTTAATCCCATGATTGAAAAATGTCCAAATCACAGTTCAGCCAGTACACAATATGCAAAATGATAGACAGAAAGAAAATGACTTTGTGTATATGAGTATGTTCTGTGCAATAAGTGGCAGTCTTAAAATGCTTCTGGCGGCTATTAAGATCATTCAAATTCTTATGCATCACGGATACCAATAAACACACAGAAGAATCTACGAAAGAAAAAAAGAAAATTCAGACATTAAATGAGTTTTTACCTCAAAAATTTTCGCTTGGATGCAAACTTCTCGATCAAAGTTGCAGTCTTTCGTTTCTCTTCATATCAGAAGCTGAATTGCATTTAGCTTCACCAAGATGGAAATGCTTTGAACCATGATAAATAACTTCAACTAATCATCTATGGTATCTAATTACTCATGCTGGCCGCAGATGCCGATCGCGCGGCCATTTGGCCGGACACAGTTTTTTTTCTCTTGATACCAATTTCCTGATCTCCCGTTGTTAAAAATGAAGTGAGACATACCTTTTTTAATTTCCATTTATTTCAATAAGTTTATGAATGAGAGAGAAATTTGGTTGGCTTGGTATGATTACTGACAATCTAAGGGGGCGTATTGTTTCATCTGGATTCTGGTACAGCTTGCAGACCAAATGAATACTTCAGAGAAGGGACAATCTCCTAAAAAACTAAATTTTTATTTATGCATAATTTGTTGTACAATTGATATGTTCACTTTCTACACTGATGCGGCATGAAAAGCAGATGAGATGCTGCATTTCAACACTTCATCTCTCTAAAAGGAGAAAGACAATGATTTCAAGACAAAACTCATCAAGGGGTAAAAATCCACATTTAATATTTAGCTCAACAACCTCACACAGATTCTTCTATGTCCATAATCATTCATGTCTACACCAACAGGCAACTTCTCATTTTCTGTTTCAAAGGTAAGTCTAAAAATAACATCAAAGTCAGTTTACAGGATAATCAGGATTCTTCAGAAAATATAGAACGGCATAATTTTCCTCCACTGTGTCCTTCCCAAAAGGACTTTCCTTTAACTAACAGCTTCTGATCAAACCCATGAAATGATAAAACAAATTAAATGTGATAAATGACTGATGTATTGTTTGAGCGTGAAGAATACCAAAATAAAAAACGAATATAAATAACACACCTGATCATAAATACACTGACTGAGAACACTTAAGTATCGAGACAGAGGCATCGATTATGAATCAATTAAAAAGAAATAAATTCTCTCTCCTCACCTTGAATGCATCTTACAACTTAAACGGGCCACATTTATTGCCCAGACCATTTTAAGCATTGAGAACTATGCAAATTAATTACAGCAAGAGAGAAAATAAATTATCACTAATGAACTTAGGATGGTCAGTGGAGAAAAACCAAAAATTTGTATTTCCCCACCCCATATTGGTTGCCAATATAGCATTTGCAATTTATGGACAGTAATTACCTATCATGTTTCTGTACCTGTAAAAACATCTGTATTTCTTCTAACTATCCCCAAACTTTCTGACTGGGAAGGCTTCCAACTGTATAATATCCTCCATTCCTCTACCAAAGTTAAGATTCACTAATATTGTTATTGGCCATATTCAATGAGAATTCTTCTGTCGTTGGCATACTTCTAACATGATCAAGGAGTGCTGCAAGCTCTCTATGAACATAAGCAAAGCGTTCCTTGGATAATAATGATTCTGTTAATATAGTTGCAGCAAGAGAATGAAAGGCTTCAGTACACTCATTGCTGTTGCTTTGAGCTCTTTGATCATCCAAAGGCACCAAAGAATGCTCGTTCCGCCACCGAAGAGGGAAGTATTTTTCCGGGAGTTGAAAGTAGTTTTTGACTGCAAATACTCGAAGACAGTGCCTACATAATATTCCAGAATGTTCAAATTCCTTGCATGAACAATGAATTTGCTCTTCTTCTGGTATCCAAATTACAAAACATTCCCCATCCATTTTCTTGTAATGCCGCACAATGTATGATCCATCTGTCATTTCTTGGGTTCCATATTGCATGGAGAGAACTATTTCTTGCTGCAAAACATTAAATGCATAAGGTGTGAGAACACCTCGTGCATGCTCTTCAATAGGCATGCATGTCTTAATATGCACAGATTGCATTTCATCTCTACCATTATTCCCAAAGTTGGCAGCAAATCCAACCTAAAAGATCCACAAACAAAGTTCAAAATCCAGTGCATCCATAGATCAAAAATTAAAAAGAAAAAATAATAAAGAAAAGCCAGTCAGTCAAATTCTAAAAACTAGTAGCTGCACACAGTCATGCCACCAACATACCTGCTCAAAGAATACTTGCAAACATGATTGTAAACTCAAGATCCTTTTCAAGAATGCATCCAACGATTGTGAAAACTCAGCTGTCATGGTACGAGCCAGAAAGTAACCTCTGATGCAGCAAATTGCCCAGGATACTCGATAGGAATAAAGTAAAGCTATATGTTTATCTGCGGGAAGTCCAAATCTAGCAACCAAAACATTCCATTGATGATCAAAATCTTCTATATTTTCCATGTGACATAACAAATCAAACTCGGCTTTGAATTCTTCATATTGTGATCCAAGAGCCAAAGAGAACCAGCTGGAAATTTTGGAAAGAATTTGCCGTATAAATATAATATGTTTAGTGTTTGGTAACTCCCTTGATATAGCATCTCTAAGACCTGAATCTATATCAGTTATAATGGTCTGTGGACGTCTCCCTTGCATAAAGCGAAGAAAACTCTGTTCAAAAGAAGAAAATAATAAAAAGACATGAAATAGCCACAAAATGTTCACAAAAATTCTGTCCACAAACCTGTAAAGCCCATGAGAAGGAATGAGAACTTTCATCTTGCAACAAAATACATCCAAATAAAATTGCCTTCCCATGATTATCCATGCCAAACCACATTCCTAGGAGCAATCCATATGTAATAGAATGATATGTGGTGTCAAATATAACTACATCACCATATAAGGTATATCCACGAACAGAATCCCCATATGACCATGCAACGTTCTCAAGCTTTTCATTTTCATCAGTAGTATAATCATAAGCAAAATCTGCATCCCTCTCCGCCATAGCCTTGCAGGCCTCAAGGAGTTCTAGTGTATCATTCTCTCTCTTCTCAGTGAGCAAAGCATCATTTTCTTGGACAGTTTTTTTTACAAGTCCGAACAAAATTCCTAACATCCTTCTCTATAAAGGGCAATTGTCCAGGCTGAACGCCCTTTTCTAACTCCAACACCTTCACTATCCGGTTGACAGGAAAACCTGCTTTAGATAGCAAAAGAATGCGTTCTTGATCTGCCTCCTGTATTTTCCGATATGCAGGTAGCAAGCGCACTTGATCATCTTCCAACAATTCATGATTATGGACATTGCTAAACTGAGAGACATACCACTGTGTAACACCATCAACAATTTCCTTTGTAAGATATAGTTTTGCATCACATCCACATCGAACTGATTTTCGGTCCCTGGGATGCTCCACATTAGCCTTTTTTCTTGTTTGATTGAATCCAGATCGGTAACAGACAAAATCACGTCTATAAATCCCTAAATTTTGACTTTCAGTTGAACGTGCTTTCCTGATTGAAAATCCACTCTTCCGAGCAAAATTGCTGTAGTACTCAAAAGCATCATCATCACTTTTGAAAATTTGACCCACATATGGTGTGAAGACAACTTCTGTTGATGATGATGTTGATGGTGATTCATTCTTCACAAGATGATAGTTCACTGATGTCTGATCATCTCCTTCATACTTAATATAGCATTTCCAATCTCCACATGGACATTGCTGGCGCCGGATCCATATGTTGTTTGATGGCTTTAAGGCCATTGGTAGCAAAAGATAATTTCTGGACTTTTATGCACTGTATAGTTCTGTAAAACTGCAAAACAAGAGAAAAAATGAGTTCAGATTTAAATCAAACAAATAAAAAAGTAAATAAACGGACCTCCAATTGAATGAGAGTAAATTGAGCTAGAAAAGGAACAAAAAGAAGGATATGGGTACAGACATTAAGAAACCATATTAGGTGTTTGGTACCTAAGGAAATCCAGTTCTCATTTAACTCTCTCTCTCTCTCTCTCTCTCACATGCACATGCATAGAAAGGTTTAGCGTTGGAAACAAAAACTATGAAAAAGATAAAATTTGAGAAATCCATAACCGTGACGTCTTTCAACCTCGATTTTGCAGCAATTGAACAAATGTGAATTTGCTGAAGATAGGGCGTACTGGTTTTAGAACTCGGTAATTATTCAGCTTATATTTGACATTATAACAGATTCATTTTTTTTTTGGAAAAAAAAATTAAACCCTGTACCTTTAAGACTTCATAAACGAAGAACCTATCGTTCATAATTTCTTTCCATAGTGCTGCTCAGTTAACAAACAAAGAAATGGAGTACAAAATAAATTAGGTCGCTTTCAATGTAATTAAACCCATATTAGCATGGCGCAAACTCGGGTGTGGATTGGAAAGCGAATCGCCACAAAACGAACAAGACCCAAATTAAATCCGAAAGCGTAAACTAACAAAATTAAAGTAAACCATAAACCCAAAAAAGAATTGCAGCAGAATTGAAAAGTAGAAACAGAATTCAAAGAAAAAATTCCAAAATTCTGTTTAACTGAAAAAAAAAGAACAAAACAAGAATAAAACTCGAAAATTGTACATAACGGGTAAATGAAAGAAAGGGAATGCAAACAAACCCAGAAGAATGATTCTGGCTTCTCAGCCTTCGACAATGTGGCAGTGACAACAACCACTGCAAACAAATAGGATTGAGAATTAGAGAGAAGAGAAGAAATCGTGTAAGACCCAAAATTGAGAGTAATAATAAAAAGAATTAAAGTGAGGAGAAGAAGCTTAAATCGGGAAATTACACAGAAATAAGTAAGAAATGCGCGAAGAGAAGATAATCAGAATCAAAAAAAAAAAAGGAGGAAGCCCCTTTTTGATATTTGAATTTGCCATGAGCTAGCGTGCGTGAGGATTTTGTTGCAGAGTCAAAATGGAGGCCCAATTTGGTTATGGGCACCGTCAGGTTTAATAAGTCCACTAACTTTATCTTTCTCTGCCACGTAGTCGAAAACCCTTTAATAGGGGTGAGCAAAAACCGAACAAAACCGAAAAACCGAACCGAACCAACCGATTTTTTTAATTTGGTTCGGTTTTTCGGTTCGGTTTTCGGTTTTTAATTTTGAGAAATTTCGGTTTTTCGGTTCGGTTCGGTTTTTAAAGGAGAAAACCGTATAGAAACCGAACCGAACCGAAATTTATATAATTATATATTTTTTTTTGATTTTTTTATTAAATAATTATTTTATTTTTAGTTGTAAATTATATGAGTACATTTATCAATTATTAATATCTATTTTTTAGGTAATAATTTAAAATTTTGACGATTAAATTGAAAATTGATTAAATAAAAAAAATTAATGGTTTTGTTGTATTATTTATTATATATTTTGAGATTATTTCTTTAATTTGAACTTGTATTTGTACAATTTAGATGTTTTTACTTTAGTATATTATAATTTATAATTTTTAAACACAATATTTTTTATTTTTTAAAAAATAATTTTAAATTTTGGTTTTTCGGTTAACCGAACCAAACCGACCGAAAATTTTGGTTCGATTTAAATTCGGTTATTCTAAAATTTCGGTTCGATTGATAAAAATAAGAGAATTTCGGTTTTCGATTATTTCGGTTCGGTTCGGTTATTAAACCGAACCGACCGTTGCTCACCCCTACCCTTTAATACTTTTTTATGGGATCCGCCCATGTCAAAACATTATTGGCAATATCTATAATTTTGTTCAGAATCTTAACGTTTTTATACATTAAATTTTCTAATTATTATACATTTATATATTAAATTTTTGATTAAATTCAAATAAATAATAAAAATAACTACATTCCATTAAAATATATATAATTTTAACAGAGCATGCATTATAATATTGTCTATAATATATTTTTTTAAAAAAATTCAAAAACTCAATGTATAATTTTGAAAATATAAAGATTTAATATGTAAAATCATTAAAATGCATAAACTAAAGTATGAGTTTTTTAAAAAATTATTATTATCCGCATCTAATATATTAAATTATTAAGTAAAATTCATAATTTAGTTCTTAAATTTTAACATTTTTACATATTAAATCTTATATTTTTAAAATTACACGTTAAATTTTTTAAATTTTCGAAAATAACACATTAAGTAAAAAATAGTTGGCATCAACAGCATTGTAATACACATTCTGTTAAATTCGCGTATATTTTAACTGAACGCTATTATTTTTAAAGTTCGTTTGAATTTAATGTGTTTTAATAGATAGATGTAGCGACTCAATATGTAGTTTTAAAGTATAGAAATCAAATATGTAAATATGTAAAATTTGAAAGATTCAATATATAGTTTTGAAAGTATAGAAATCTAATGTATAAAAATGATAAAATTCATCCAAATTATTATTATTAAGAGTGTTTGGATGCTGATTTTTCATTTTTCATTAATGTATTGTATACATGAAAATAATAATTTTTTTACGGTTGTGTTTCATGATCTTTTTTCATGGTTATAAAATTATAAAATGTTACTATTTTTTGAATGACCATTTTAGTCATTTTTCATTTTACAAAATTGTCACTTTCTAATTATAACCTTCATTATTATTTACAATTCTTAACTACCATTTATAATTCCTAAGATAACATTTAAAAACTATTATCCTATAATAATTAAGGACATTTAGTCAAATTAGTATAAAATGACAGGTTATAAAATTATAGAAAACCATACCGTTTTTCTAAAAATGATTCAGCATTATCCAATAAAATAAAACATTATACATTAATAAACGATTATAAAATACCATCCAAACATACTCAAAGAGATAAGGTATTTTTCTCCATAAATTATATAAAATGGAGTGATTTTACTTTTTTTTTTCCAATCTTTATTCTGTAACTAAATGAAACTGCGTAATTTTGCTTTTTTTTTAATGGAAAATCTAGTTAGCAAATAGGAGTAATGATGCCCAATCAAAATTCACCACGTGGATATTTTTCTTCATGATCAGAATGTTGTGCTGGCAATTCCCGTGGCATTCATATAAGAAAAAAAAAACTATTTGGTTTCCAAAAAATGCAAACTTTGTCGGAAACTAAACAAAATATTTTTTAGCTTGTAGGCTTGTAGGCACAATTTTGTAGGCTACCCATTGAACTAAGATCCAAATCTCTCTCCTTAATTCTATCTTTTTATTTGAAGAAGCCCCGCATTTTTTTCCATTTTCCTTCAAGCCAAACATACGTTCTCTTCACCTACCTCCTCCCTCTTTTTCTCTGTCTCTTTCCAGAGGTTCTTCAAATACTAGAACTGCATGCCACTAACAAGCAAATAAGAAGAATGAGGAGATAAATCGCTAAATTTGTTAACAAAGCTACTTTTAGTAATTCATAATATATATAGGGCTTCATATCATAAACTAATTAATTTTAGAAATGAGATAGATTAATTATATTTTTTTCAACGAATTCGCTTCCAGTAATTAATGAGAAAACCATAAGAAAGTGGGAGGAAAGGCATATTAGTCGTGCAATTTCAATTCTCCAATCAGATCCAGACTTTTTGTTTTGAAATTGGATTCCAGTCCAACCACCACGATGGAGAAATTTATAACAGACAATCAGTCAATTTTTTACCTTCCTTTTTAAAATGCTTTTTGCGAAACTACCATGTTCTTGGCAGAGGTACGCTCCTTCATTGACTTTGTCTAAACTTACCTTACTTTTTTTTTTAAAAAAAAAAAACTTACCTTACTTTTTAAATATGCTTATTCACACTCATTTTCTACTGTTGATTTTTCATTTGGTATTCTAAATCTCATAATTTACTTCACCTAGTGTAACATTGTATAACTACGAAATCATACTTTTTTAATTGATCAGAATTCGAATCATATTCTGTCATCAAAGATATAATTATTAAAAAAAGAAATATTGTATAACTATAACAGTTAAAAGTAAATTCAACCAATAATCCCAACCAACTTTGTTTGAAATTGTACCATTGAATAAATTGCTGTTTAATCTTCAACAAGTTCCAAAGCTAAAAACAAAACTATATTTAGTTCATTTGATTTATTAGTAGAGAAAGAGCCAGGAAATTTACCTTCAATCATAGGGACAGGAGACTTGTACAGCATTGACTGACTTTTTCAATTCCAAAACTACCCTTAATTTGAATAACATTTGTGGGCGAGCAAAGGACAAATCTGGCAAAAACTAAAATCCTGAAGTATATAAATTAAGAGTTGTAGACATTAACATCAGGCAAGAAACCCCAGCTCTCCCATTACCCAATCCCTTGAGTCTCCTTGATTCTCCTGAAAAGCTCTTTTATTTTATTTTATTTGAAAGAAGGATGGAATTAATCAAGAATCAAGATTACCAAACTGATCAATCAAGAGAATCCAAGAAGTTGAATATTGTTCACCTAGCCACTAAATTCTTCTTCTCACTTTTCTTCTTCTCTTTGATTTTGATCTGTTGTTCACTATTTTCTTTCACAATCAGCTTCATGCAATTCTCGATTTCCAGCATTGGCAAGACTTACATTTTCCTTCTCTGCAATGGAATTCTCGTTTTGATTGCCACGAACTCAGGTTTCCCAGGGGATTCTCATCAAGAAACTCTTAATCTGATCATAAAGAATGGAAAAAATTCACAGCAAGAACTCGGATTGTGTCAAGATATAGTAGTTAAGGCAAAGGAGCAAGAAGTACAACAAGAGATAGTGGCCATTGCAGAGGACCAAGTAGTAAAAGAAATTCAAGAAGTACAAGAAACGCAAGAAAAATATGATCAGAAGGCTATCAAAGAAGAAGAAGAAATGGGAATGATGAGCACAGAAGAACTAAACAAGAAATGTGATGATTTTATAAGAAAGATGAAACAAAATATTAAGCATGAAGCTCAACAACTAAGATGTTTATGACTTTACATGCTTATTTCTGCTTCTCTTGTATTTTTTTTTCCTCTACTAACATAGGTTTTTTGCGCATAAAGTGCATATCCCATGCCTTTATGTGTATTATTTTAGCAAATTTATATTTTTGAGAAATAATATTTCAATCTCAATAAAGATACAATGTGAAATCAATTTTATAATATGATGCTTTAGAAAAGTGGTATTCTGAATGCACAAGCAGTAAGCAAAAGTTAGCAACTTTAGTGTCCTTGATTGCTATTGCTTGACTTGAAATTTCTTGAAAAAGACTTGCCTAAATTACTCTATTATATCCATGAAAATTTCATGGGCCTAATTTAGATAAGAATTTACCATTTTAAAATTTTAAAGTGAATTAGATACATGAAATTTATGAGATCAGGAAATTAAAATGGGGGAAAAGTATTTATTTGATATCCTAATGGAAAGAAACTTATTTCTTATGAATTAAAGTCTTTTATAAAGGAATTAATAACCTAATGAACCAATTTGTTAATTAGTAACAAATTACACAAAATAAGGAGAGTATAAATTATGTGTCCAGGTTCGTTGAGATGGAAATAAAATAAAAATCAATTATGGTCAAGTAGGGGTGTTCAAATGTGGGTTGGGTGGGTTACAATTGATTTTCTCTCCAACCTACCTGAAGTGTTAAATAAATTGGGTTCAACCCAAACGAGGTGGATTATGTATTAAAATTTTTATTTTGGACTGGTTGGTTTATGTGGCTTATATGGATTATGTTAATTTTTTTATATTATATTATAAACATATAAATTATTTATATTTATATATTTTTAAATATAAAGAATTAATTTTATTTTTATAAATATTTTTTAAAATACCTCAAGCTTATAAATTTGTAGTGCCATAAAATTTAAAATTACATATAAATTTCATAAAAAAATTAATGATGATCAATAGCTATAATTTGCAAAGATAACATATGTAATATCATAATATTATTTTATGACAATTGGGTTCACAACTTGAGATAGAAATTTTATGACAAACTTTTATTTAGTTTATGATAGTGGTTTAATCAGTACCAGAAAAAATGAAAATTTTCTAGTGAACCCATGAATTTCGAGGCATAATCAAATGCCACCCTAAAATTTTTATCTTGGTTACCTCTTCATTGGAACTTTCAATTTTTTACTCTAATTTGAAATTTGATCCGAATATTTTCGGATAAATATAGACCCAAATTTAATCTAAATAGAAAGTTTATGATTCAGTTCAAAAAAATTAAGAGTCAAAAATCGAAAAGTGATTTTTTATTTTATTTTATATTTTCTTAAGAAGAAAAGTAATTCATGCATATTCCTCCCATTTCTTTTTTACAAAGAGGTTGAAAATAAGTGAGCAAAATATAGCTAATAAATGTATTTTATTTTAATAGTCTTAGAAGTTAGAAACAGAGGAGTAGAAATTAAGAATTTATTTTGCCAACACACAAACAATTACAATAAGCAGTGAACAATTCATGAAATGCCAAGTAATGAGAAGGATCGCCCTGGGAATTAAAGCTCCCCTAAATGCACACCAAATTCCATAAAAGTCAACATATACTAATTTGTCTCCACCATGACTTCATGCACCCAAAAATTCTCAAAAATTATCTTCACATTGAAAATTGAAAATCAGGTCACTAAAATGAACGAGATGATGGTTAATATCATAGATAATAATATACTATTAACTTAACCTATACAACTTATTTAAATCGAATCTAGACATAAATAGGGAAAGATAGATGGCAATATTATGCTATACCAAAATATTAATTTCCAATTCAGATCAAAGAACTGAAGAAGTACTAAATAAATTTCTACAATAGAAATTTTATGACAAACTTTTATAATTATTTAGAAAACTAAAATTCATTATTAATTATATAATATATGATTAATTGATTTTGAGGAAAAAATACTGATCAAACTATTAAAATATAGTTTCTTAACAAAGAGATAAAAACTATGAGTTTATATCCACTTCGATGTAATTTGTTCTGACCTTCGGGCAAGTTCATGCTTTTTTTTTTTAATTGTTCCATGAATATGACTAACAATTTAGTTTCTAATGAAAGACTTTTGGAAAATTACTCTAAAGTGCTTCTAATAAGATTTTATATACTAAGAATTTTTTTCTATAACAGATGACAGAGAGCGCTATTACTAGATCTCGAAATTACTTTGAAAATTAAAATTTTTGAAATTTTTAATTTATTTTAATTTTTCATATTCATTATAGTATCAGAAATTTGAATAGTATTAGAGCATCATTAGAAATATTTTTAAAGAAATTTTATAAAATTTAAATAAAATTTAAATGAAATAATAAAAATTGAAAATAAATGAATAAAAAAAATATAAGTGAGAGTGTATTTAAAAAAGAATATAATATGAATTAATTAATTAAATTATATAATAATTCATAATTTATATATATATTTTTAAAATATTAAAATAAATTATATAATTTATAATAATTTACTATAATTATAAAAAAATAAATTAAATAAATTGAATTAAATGAATTACCTCAAATTTGAGCAGCCTTTAAAGCTGAAAGATGGGGCAAGGGCACTGTAGTTGACTGACTTTTAAAGGTAGTCTTGAAGCTGTTATGCTAGTCAACTATTTTTTATTCTAAAATTGGCTCGGTTTGTTGCAACTTCAACGAAACATTCAAGTTTGTAGACTAGTGAACCGGAAGGACAACCAGCTAATCGCCACGTGGAATCGCTTCTCAACAATCTATTCCTTTCAATTGCCCACAACCACGGGAAGTTCCTATTCTGCCAACGACTCGATTAGGAGTCCACCTAAAAATTAAATTCAGCGTGATAAAAAATTATTACTAATAAAAAATTTATTCACATCAAAAAATAAAAAATATTATATTAATATAATAATAATATATATAATAATAATTATAATATTACAATTATCCTTTATGAATTTTTATATTTTAAAAATATTGAATAATGATTTCATTGTCAATATTTTTAAATAAATCTTTTTCAATACATGTAATTAAACAATCATTCAATTAAGGGTGAACAAAATTCGGTTCAAATTAAAAAATTGAACCAATCAATTTATTAATTTGGTTCGATTTTTTGATTCTGTTTTCTGTTTTGAATTTTAAAAAAATCCGATTTTTAGTTTGATTTTTTTAAAAAAAAATTGCAAAAAAATCGAACCAAACAGAAATTCTATAAAATTATATATTTTTTTATTTTTTTAATTGAATAGTTATTTTATACATGTAAATTATTTTATTTTGAGTTGTAAATTATATCAATACATTTATCAATTATTAATATCTATTTTTTAAATGATAATTTAAAATTTTGACAATTAAATTGAAAATCGATTAAATGAAAAATTTATTTAATGATTTTGTTGAATTATTTATTATATATTTTGAGATTGTATCTTTAATTTGAACTTTTGTTTTATACAATTTAGATATTTTTACTTTAATATATTATAATTTATAATTTTTAGACATAAATTTTTTTTATTTTTTAAAAAAATATTTTTAATTTTTGATTTTTTCGGTTAACCTAACCAAATTGATTGAAAATTTCAGCTCGGTTTGAATTTAATTTTTATATAAATTCAATTCGGTTCGGTTGATAAAAATATTGAAAGTTCTATTTTTAGTTAATTTGATTCAATTCGATTATTGAACCAAACCAACCGTTGCATATGGCTACATTCAATAATTGATCTCCAATTAGATTTTGCAGATGGCTTTTCACTATATTCATTACAGAAAATGCTCTTTCAACAATTGTCATCGCGACTGTTAAAATCAAAACTAATTTGACAAGCAAATAAACTAAATGATATACCAAATTTTTTCTTGTCTTAACTAGCAATTGAGCAAGATTATTAATTCCTTCCAACATCAAGAACTCATAATTGGATAGCATGTTAGTGATACTTTTCTGTTTACTTACCTGCAATTTCATTATTTATATATTATAATCGCAAAATATATAATAGCAGGATAATTTTGGTCTAAAAATATATTTAAATAGTAAAAGTGTTATTTTCAATGCGTCATACACAAATCTATTCCAAAACATATTTGAATGGCAAATATGCACAAGTTTTAATATTTTAAAGGTAAATTTAACCCTTTTTCATTTATTATAATTTTTTTTTTAAAAATAATAGCTTTAATATCTCTGAGAATGAAAATAGAATTAAGGCAGTTCCAGGAAGGTTCAAAATCAAATTGTGGCAGACATGAACATTGACCGTGTTTGAGCTGCGTGGAATGTGATAAAATAAAGACTTGGTCTATTATGTTTGGTTAAGTACAAACAGAATAAATTCATGTCTTATTACCTGTCCCTTTGAAAAGGTCTAGGCCATGGATCCTGCTCTTCCACATCATTCTACATAATAGGTCCTTATAAACTCAACAGAACAAAAATGAACAATATAAACTGAATAGAACAGTCATTATGGACAAACCAAAGTATACATTTTGCCAAAAAAAAAAGAATAATATGTATAACATGCGATGCAACGAGCATATATATGTTCACATCATCAGGCACATGCATATATGATAAATAAACCCAGAAATATATATCAAACGCAGTGCCATTTTTCAGTCTCAATTTTGAGCAAGCATATAATGTAATCTCGTCATGCATATCAACTATCATATTGTGTACAAAATCAAGATTATCAAGAAAAAGCACATGAGTAAATATCACATAGATTCATATGCATAAACTATCTAATTAGGTTATACCAACTGCATATGGAAGTTCAAGCGGGGCCGTTCATCCTGAAATTAAAGTTGTTTATCACAGTTAAGCTATGTGGTCGGTCGTTCATTATATCATTCAGCACCCTCTGATGATTTGAGTTTACAGCTGCAACTTCACAGTATAGACGCATGATTTTCAAAGGTTCCTTCAGCTGTAATTTGTCAACTTTCATAGTTTAACATTGATACCTTCAGAACTTACCAATTTAACTCCCGGATTCTCTGAAATTCCACTTGAACTCGGAAATGTGGATGGGCATTTAAGGATTCTCAGTTTTCTACAGAGCTTTTCTCCTCTTCCCACTCTCATCCCTACAAGCTAAATTTTCAGCATCAATGACCTAGGCGATATCTACCTTAAAAAGAAAAATACTTTGATAATTATGATTCTATGCTTCATCCCTTTTTGTATGCACAAAGCAAAACACAATGCTTGCATTAGGTCCTATTCCTTCACGGTTTGTTATCAGTCAATAAACGATAACTCCTCGTTATACAGAATCAGATATTAATACCTCGTGTGTAATCCATGTAAGCAAATTCACTAGTTATACACTTCCATGACAACTTCAGAAACTATACATCACTTGCCTCTATTCGAAATGTAGATTATATTTTTCAGCAACAAATGGGGAAAAATGAACAGAAAATTTCAATCATTCCTGAACAATGGGTGGTCAAGTTTCTTCTGAATGTCAGAAATTCAGAATCATGAGCACCAAGCTATAAGCATAAAAACCTTAAGTTTCTTATGTTTGATGATAAAAGTGTAGCCAGAAGCATGGAGTTCATTCATTTGGAAGAAACAAGTTTCACCTCAATATGTAAACTGAAAGAGGTATTTATTTCCAAGCATTGGATATTAAAACAATAAACATGAATATGCAAGAATGTCTAGGAGCAATGAGATTAACACGAGAGATTCCCACAGTATGTGTATGCATTTACTGATACCAAAGTACAAAGTAAACCTTTGGTTTTGTGCATAACAAGAGGCAAAACAATCTAAGCATAAAGTAGATTTGAATTACATTTCTCTAGTGAGTGTAGAATTGGTGAAGCTAAACAAAATTTTATTGAAGCAGATTTGAGACTGAAAATCTGGTCTCACTAAACTAATGTGGTGGTGACATTACCACAAAAATTTGTAAAAGAATCATACAAGCACAAATCTACTTTCCTTTGAATTTCTCAATGAAAAAAAATCTAGGCCTCACCAGTAACCACAGTATAACAACTTTACAAAAATGCAATCCTCAGATGGTAGAATAAGCGCCTGTGGAGTGATTCATTTCAGCAAATTTCAAGCATAACTGACGGTCTCTCTCATCCCCCCAGCCTCCCCATCCCTTGAATCCAGCTTTATATCCAGGCTGATGCTCATAAATGTGAACGTGCCACTTTGAATTGATGTTTGCAGCCTTATCAACATCTTCTACTACAATATTTACCACACCATTGTCGATGCAAGCATTTTTCTCTCCATGACCCTGATGCAAACCACACTTCCCAAAATGTACAGCACTGGTCCTTGGTCCCCGAAGTGTGTAAACAGGATGACCAAAGGAGGGATAGACAGTTGCCCACATTGTTATATCCCAGTTGTAATCATCAAAGAAACAAAATTCTCTAGCTTTTGCATGAATTTTTCTCCAAACAGTTCGATTGAAGGAATATCCCACATTTCCCATTCTCTCAGCAACTAAACTATCCCAATTTTCTCCTCTTGAATTCACATCAGAAGGTGCTAAATTTGAAGCATAGCAATCTGGACATTTCAGAGGCTGCAATGCTGTGAGAATTTGCAAGTTGCGATATGCATTAGGAAAAATGAAGTGATCCTCCTCTATGAAAAGAATATGACCAGAGTGCTCCTTTGTCTCCTTCAGTCCATCCCACAATGTGTTCATCATCCACCACCAATGATGCTTCAATGATACTATCTTTGGTGACCGGTGGTTTCCATATTGATCAGGATTCCCCACACAATGCATCTTTTTTGCATCATCCTTGTCCTTGCAATCATTGGATGAAACACCAGGAAAACTATCAGGAAAGACATGGGGCGAGAAAGGGGCGAATATCTGTTTCACTTGGCAAAATTTTATGCTTTTAACAATCTTGTCCATTTCTTCAAAGTACCCATCATGGCTAACAATAAGTAATGTCTCACTTATTCCCACCACTTTTGACAAGCTTTCAACAACTACTTGTAGATACTTGGGCCTATTATGAACATATAGAACAATAATTATATGGTTCTTCGCTAAATTGGGATATAGATTTCTATTCCTTGGTGGAAGCTGGTTAAGGTTCTCCAATTGAATTGATAATTCAGTTTGTTTGGGGAGATTGAGGATTACTCCATATTGTGAACTGTTGAATTGTTGTCTCAAGTCCTTTTGCGATTCATTCAAAGAGCGTGCCACAAAATTTGAAACCGAACTTGTTCCAAGTAGAACAATCAGTAGCAAAACCCCCAACACAGTAACTAGAACTAGAGATATGAAACGGCGCAGAGCTCCAGCTTTAAGGCGCTGTCTCTTACCATTTGTAGCCATAATAACTACAAAGCACAGGGAAAAAAAAACGTATGGCTACAATTCAACCATCACTACAACCTTCAAAGTAACTCTAGAATGTAGAAATATTTAAACTTGGAAAGTTCAAAGTAAAATAAGCTAAACGGTAGGGCAAGAAACCTTAAAAGCTGACTTCAAGGCTGTATATGACGTATCCACTGGTCTTATTCTCCAAATCCATTAAGCGGAATCATATATCTATCCAGCCGATGATCAAATCAAAACAAAGAAGAAACTTTAAGCACAATTCATAAAACTTAGGACAGTAATAGAGTATACTCTGATTATAGTAATTAAAATCATAGCGGGACCTATTCAGCTGTGAAAATTAAAAAAAGTTTGGGAGAGATGCCTTCACAAATTCTAATACACTAATCAGTTTCTAGGTATTCAAGCTCTCGCAGATTAAACCCACAAAAGAGTGAAAAAGAAGGCTTACCTTGTCGCCGCGGGCGGATATTTTGTTAGACCACCACCCGCCGGTGGTCAAAATAATCGAGATTTAGAACCCAAAACCCATGTTCAGAAACAAGAAAAAGAAAGTGAATCAGAGAGGAAGTTGAATGGCGAAAACGCAGAAAAGAAAAGTATTAACTGTTCAGAGAGATTTTGAGACCAGTTGTAAAGAAATTAGGATGAAAAGGTTGAATCTAAAAGTGGGTTAGGAAGTTTGCGATGAAAGAATGGAGCTTCAACTTTCTTGAAAATTCAATAGATTTTCAAGTTTGAAGCCGCAATCAATGAACCGGAACTTCAACGCCACTTTCGTAATTGGAAATTAATTTGGAGACTTCAAGGCAACTCCTTAGCGGAACTGTGGAAGTTTGACTACAAAACAAAATCTAACCATAAAAAGAAAAAGATAATGTAAACACACGTTTTTGGTCCTGAATTTATAGACCTTAAAACGAAATTTTTATTCCATTGAAATCTCAGGTCATGTTTAGTATAAAAAAATTATAATGTAATATAATGGATAATATATTAATTATTTTATTTATTAATTTAATTTTTTATAATATATTTTAATTATAAATAAATATATATATATATATAATTTTTAATTTATCGATAGATATATTTTTTAATCTATAATATTTTGTGATATTTTTTATTAATATTTTATATTTTTTAAATATAAACCGTATCTTATTGATGTTCCTTTTCGCCTTTCATCCACATCGACAATATAACGCCTTTAAAATAATAACTTGTATGAGTAGTATTTTCCGGCAACGAGTGATGACATCAGGATGAATAATACCATCTGACTCATTGAAATCTGTAAAATTTTTATTGTACTACTGAAAAGTACGATTTATGAAAAGTTCGATGATATAACTTGGGATTAAAATGAAGTCATTTAGATAATCAAAAGTAAAAAATAAAAATGAATAATGGAACCATAAAGAATTAATCAAAATTTTGACCGGCTAGAAAATATTATACAAATTTCAGAAAATTATTCTAATCACATGAAATCTCTTAAAATAATGTTAATCAAATTTTAAAAGTGAAAAATTAATTGTTTGATAAACCTGAAAATTTTGCTTTTGGATCGATAATTTAATTTCAGGCTATGAAATATATCGAAACGAATTCTTTTTGGACTGCAATTTTACAAACAACCTAAACAATATTTTTAAAATAATTTTGGTAAAAATTTGATAACAAAATAAATTAGACCAATTATAAGTGAACAAGTGAATTAATCATGACCATTTAATAAAAAACTTGATGATCAAATTATGGCCATTAATCAAGCCACATATATGGATTATATATTTGAAATTTTCAGCCATTTTTTATTTACATTTTCAACTAAATATAAAACTGTATTAGTATTTATATTATATTATTAATGTAACAAAATATAGTAATATAATTACAATTATATTTTATTATATTATATTTCTTAATCTATTATATTATTAAATACATTACAATTAATTATCCTTACCAAATATAGCCTTAAAATCTGTAACTTATGTTTAATTATATCCAGAATTATTTTTTTTAAGGAAAAAAAAGAGTAGCGTCATTTTACCCTCTTAATCTTTTTGTTAAGATTGCTTCTTGCGAAATTCAATTTAGAAGGTTAGGAATTTTCTTTTTGCAGACTTTTTTTCCTTTGGAAAAATGTAATCTCGAGTTATTTACACGATTTTTATTATTAAATTATTATTTTAATATATTTTGAATTTAAATAAAAATTTAAGTATTACATCAAATAAAAATTTAATAGCAAATAGGGGAGAGCAATGGTCGGTTCGGTTCAATAATCGAACGGAATCAAAATAACCGAAAATCGAAATTTCATTATTTTTATCAATCGAACCGAAGTTTAGAATAACTGAATTTAAACCGAACCAAAATTTTCAGTTGGTTTGATTCGGTTAACCAAAAAATTAAAATTAAAATTTATTTTAAAAAAATAAAAAATATTGTGTCTAAAAATTATAAAAAAATTATAAATCATAATATACTAAAGTAAAAATATTTAAATTGTATAAATAAAAGTTTAAATTAAAGAAATAATCCCAAAATATATAATAAATAATACAACAAAACCGTTAAATAAATTTTTTTATTTAATTAATTTTCAATTTAATCATCAAAATTCTAAATTATCACCTAAACAATATATATTAATAATTGATAAATGTACTCATATAATTTACAACTAAAAATAAAATAATTATTCAATAAAAAATAAAAAAAAATTATATAATTATATAAATTTCTGTTCGGTTCGATTTTTATGCTATTTTCTCCTTTATAAATCGAACCGAACCAAAAAACTGAAATTTCTTAAAATTAAAAACTGAAAATTGGATCGAAAAACTAAAAAATCAAATCAAATTAAAAAAAATGATCAGTTCGATTTAATTTTTTGATTTGGTTCGATGGTCACCTCTAATAGCAAAAAGCCGCATAAATTTTGAGACCGGAAATGCATTTGTGCCCCTCTGCTGTCAACAAGAAGTAATGTTGGCGGTAGTTTGCGTGCTCGTGTAACATTTGCCGACCACCATGCTTTTGTGATATTCTTTTACCTTATGTTTGGCATAAGCTACTGTAATCCAATGTAATAGGTAATATATTATGTAATATGTAATATATTATCTACTTTATTTAGTAATACTCGTACTAAAACAATCAGACTGATTAAGTGGTTAGCCGAAATTTTATTTTTCTTAAATTATATACTGAATCTTACTTATCCATTGACTACAAAATTTTTCCATTCGATAATACTTATAACCTAACCTTGCCGATTGATATATAGTTATCCAATTTATTATTTATTAATTAAAATTTCGGTAATATAACAGCTAAAAATATGCCTATCTAACCTGAAAGTAGATAATTTTCACAGCCCCCGGGAGCACAAACATTTATAAACAATATATATACATCTCATCCATTCAATTTTTAATTCTGCCATCATTCATATTTACATATATATCAATATACTATTCAAATACAATCCAAACCTTTATTCAAAATTTGGCTAAATATATACATGCCAAACCAAAATAATTTCTAACTGTCTCTTTTTTTCTTCAAAATTTAGGTTCCTCCGTGACACTTGCTCCGCTAATCTTTAGAATCTACACGCAGTAAATACTACGTGCTGAGCATTAAATATGCTCAATGGTGACTATAAATTGAAGAATTTTCTGCACATTCACAATTGCATTAATCATGTAAAATTTTTTATTTAGTCAATCAAATGCAATTATCATTCCATTTATCACTTATACTATTATTACCACTAATATGATAAATTTTCAATTCAATCCTAAATTTTCCAATCAATTACAAAATTGTCATTTTTACACTTTAATTACGATTTTGCCACTAGTTCATTTGTTTTCATTCTAAATTCATTAATTATCTATCAAAATACAATTATCAATGTGCTTAAAATTCAATAAAAATTAATACTGTTATTTTGGTAAACTTTTTAATTTAATCCTTAATTTTTTATTTAATTACAAAATTACCACACTTACATTTTAATTACAATATTGCCACTAGTTTACTTATTTTCATTTCACATTCGATTATTGGCTTACAAAATTACAAATTGCTTCTCATTTTAACTTTTTCATGCAAAATTATATTTTAAACCTTTCAATTTATAAAAGTTCATTTTTAGACTGTTTGCACACTATTTCTTTTCCTTTTTTTATCCTTTATTCATTTCCTTATTATTTTTACTCATTAAATTCAATATTTAGGAAAATTATCATTTTACCTCTAAACTTTTCATTTCTTTTCAATTAGGTCATTTTTTATTCTAAACTTCATTTATACCTTTCTTTTTGCACTTTTAGCTTATTTTTACATTTATGCCCCTAGTACAATCTTGGTAGAAATTTACACTGGATATACGGGATGTGAATCCCACAGACCCACAATACAGACTGAGAAAATGACCTCGAAAGACCATTTTTTATAGAACAAAATACAGAGTAGATCAGATACTATGAGAGATTAGTATGATCCTGCCATAGCAAAGTAATTCGTCATGACTTATATTGTAATATAGATGTTCCTATAGCTAGCCAATTATATTCTGAACTAGATTTTAACCGTCTGATCACTCTAATGGCCAAATTCTTTACTCATTTCAGAATCACTTTCACATCTTGATATTTTCATTTGATTTTCAATTTTAGTACACTTTTCGCTTACTTTTTCATTTCAGTGCACTGATCATTTTACTTTTTCCAACACTTTTGTACAGATTATGAATTATCTCACAATAATTCATCATTTCTACTTCACAATTTATACTTTTCATTGGTATGAATTGCATCACTATAATTCATCATTTTTCACTCAAATTATGAACAAATTCTCAATAATTCAACAAGTTCGCTTTATACATAAACTAATATTCTTCTAAAAAATATTCAAATAATTTTCATAAATTCTAATAAAATCCATGAACACAATCTTTCATATCTAGAGTCATTTTAAGGCATTTAACATTGAAAACACACAAAATACACTTTGATTTCACTAAGAAGCAATTCGACCCAATAGGGTTGTCGACCTTACATATTCTTTTAATTCAATTTAAGCATTCTAATAGCCATATTTAAGATTCTAAATCATTGTTGTAAGTTGAATTTCAATTAAACATGCATTTTCCCTAAGTGTGCTTAAGTTCCATAAAGAAAAATCATGCCAAAATGAGAAAAATAGATGGATTTCATAGTCACTAACCTTACATCTTTGCTTTAGCTCCTTTAAGCTTTCTTTTTTTTTTTTTTACCATTAAACTTGGAAGATTGTCCCTCACTTGGAGAACCTACATGGGCTGAATATTCAATCAACCAAATCCCAAATTTTTTAATCTCTGTTACATAAATTAACGCCATAAATGGACTTTAGGTACCTAAAAATACTTGTAGGAATCCTTAAACGAAATTAAAGCCTTAGTTTTCACTTACCTCAAAATGATCTCTTTCACATTCATACTTAATTTCTTCCACTTTTTCCCCCTAATAAAAGAGTAGATACTTAAAAAATCTTCTAGGGAGATAAAACTTCACTTAGAATGCTTGAATTTGGGTGAGAAAGAGAGAGAAAGCTTGAAAAAATTTGAGAGAGCGTGAAAATGATGTTCGTCTAAGGAAGAAGAAGAAGAGGGCCGAGGTGATAAGGATGACTACCCAAAAAATCTGCTCCCTTTTTCTTTTATATGCGTGTAAGTGGGTTGGGCTTTGGTTCAACAAAAAGCCCACTCACTCAAGCCCTTTTTCTCCTTTTTAGTCCCAATAAGGCATTTTTCTATGATTCTCTCACTTTCCAAATCCAAATTAATCCAAATTTAATTCTATCATTTTTATTATATCCAAAATAGGATATACATAAAATTTGAGCCCAATCGAAGTCCATTACTGGTTTGATTCAATCAGATCGATCTGATTCAATAATTACTGATGTCATCGAGAAATTAACTTTTTATAGATAAAAGATTCTACACCTTATTTTAGGTAAATCTTCAATTTCTAGTAATTTTTAAAGCTTATTTGTTATTTTTAAAGGTTCGATCAAATCTAGGTCAACCTAGTTAACATTTGAACCGAACTGCTTTCTTTTTCATATTTTTAACTTTTGAATATCTGTTTGATCTCGATTTTAGTCCAAATTTTAATCTCAAACTAACCGTGATCAATATTTTTTGATGGTCCAATAAAATATTTTTTGCCTTCGGATGTATTTTTCATCCTGAAAGCACTATTTACTATTAAAAATACACTATTCATGGCTGATCCGATATTGAGGCCATTACATTTCTCCCATACTAAAAGAAATTTTGTCCTTAAAATTTACCTGTACAAAGAATAGAGGATACAATTTTTTCATTACAGTTTATGGCTCTCATGTAGCTTCCTCCACGTTGTGATGGTGCCAAAGTATCCTCACTAATGGAATCTGCTTGTTTTTTAGTTGTCTGATCTCTTTAGCTAGGATCTTCACTGGTCTCTCTTCATGTGTCATATTGATATGCTCTTAGATTTCTTCTGGTGCGATCATATGGCTAGAAGTAGATCTGTACTTACGAAGTGTTAACACGTGGAACACATCATGCATCTTTTTTAACTCCGTTGGTAGCTTTAACCAATACGCTACAGGACCGATTCGTTGAAGTATCTTATAAGGGTCAATAAATTTTGGACTTCGCTTGCCTTTCTTACCAAATCTCAGAACTTTTTTCCACGAAGATACCTTCAAGAAAATTCTATCTCTGATATGGAATTCTATGTCTTTTCTTTTCAGGTCTGCATAAGATTTTCGACAATCCATAAATTCCTTTAATATACCCTTGATGACTCACACTTTTTCTTCTGAGTCATGGATCAAATCAGACTCTACCAGCTTCTTTTCACTCAATTCTATCCTACACAAAGGAGTTCTACATTTTCTTCTATACAGTGCTTTAGAAAAAGCCATCTTTAAGCTGGATTGATAGCTATTGTTGTAGGCAAACTCTGCTAAAGATAAGTACTTTTTCTAATTGCTACCAAACTCTAGTATAAAATATCACAACATATCTTTCACTATCTAAATCATCTGCTCCGACTAACCATCAGTCTGAGGGTGGAATGTTGTGCTAAAGTGGAGTCTAATACCCAGAGCATCTTGCAAACTTTTTCAGAAATGAGATGTGAATCTGGGATTCCTATCAGAAATGATGGATGATGGCACTCTATGCAACCTTACTATCTCATTAATGTAGATTTCTACCAGCTTAGTTAAAGAAAAATCCATCCGTACTAGCAAGAAATAAGCAGATTTGGTGAGTCTATCAATGATCACCCATTTAGCATTATACTTTCTTTGAGTTATAGGTGATCCAGTAACAAAATTCATAGTCATTCTGTCCTATTTCCATTTAAGTATCCAAATGGGATAAAGCAATCCTGAGGGAACTTGGTGCTTTGCTTTCACTTGTTGACATATCAAGCATTTACTCATAAATTTTGTCACATCCTGCTTCATATCTAGCCACCAGTAAGAAGCTTTCAAGTCCTGGTACATCTTGTTACCTCCAAGATGCATTGCATAACTACTATGGTGAGTTTCTATAAGGATGCTTTTCTTTAGTCCTCCTAATCTGGAACACAAAGTCGTTTCTTGTAACAGAGGCTACCATTATCATTTAAAGAATAATCCTCATCACTACTATCTTTAAGCTTGTTCATAATGGTCACTAGTCGGCCATCTTGCTTTTGGGCCATCTTCATTTGATGCACAAAGTCAAGCTTCACTTGCATTTTAGCTAACAATACCCCATATGGTGCCAAACTTAAACTAACATCTATAGTCCGAAGAGCTGCAAACGCTATCATTAGTCATATAAACATATCAATCACTTAAGCGCATTCATTTGAAAATATTCACATTACCTAACATAAATCTTTCGCTGAGTGCATCAGCCGCTACATTAGCTTTTCCTTGATGATAGTCGATAAAACAATCATAATCTTTTATCAACTCCATCCAGTGTCTCTGTCTAAGATTGATCATCTGAGTGAGCAAGTATTTCAAGCTTTTATGATCCGTGTAGATGTAGCATTTCTCTCCATACAGATAATGCCTCCAAATTTTCAAAGCAAAAACAATGGTTGCGAGCTCTAGATCATTAGTAGGATAGTTATTCTCATAAGTCTTGAGCTATCGGGAGGCATAAGTAATCACTTATCCTTCCTGCATCAATACATAGCCTAAACATTTCTCAAGGCATCACTATAGATCATAAAATCCTTACCTAACTCGGGTTGAATAAGAATAGGAGTTTCTATTAGCATACCTTTAAACTTCTCAAACCATTCTTAGCATCATCAGTCCATACAAACTTAGTATTCTTTTGCAATAGTAAAGTCAAAGGAACTACAATGGTGGAGAAACCCTTTATAAATCTCCTGTAGTACCGACCAAATCCAAGAAATTCTCACTTCTGTAACATTCTTAGGTAGCTTCCACTGAAGAATCGCTTCAGTCTTTGAAGGATCCACCTTTGACCTAAAAAGGATACTTTATTCAGCCAAAAATCACTTTTATTGAACTTAGCATACAATTACTTTTCTCTCAAGGTTTGTAGTACAATCCTCAAAAACTTGTCATGCTCTTTCGTTATCTTGGAATACATCAAGATATCATCGATGAAAATTATCATAAACTGATCCAAATAAGGGTGAAAAACCCCATTCATTAAGTCCATGAAGGAGGCTAGTCCATTTGTAAGCCCAAATGGTATGATCAAGAACTGATAATGGCCATATCTAGTGCAAAAAGCAATTTTGGGTACATCTGTTTCTTTCACTACCATCTGATAATAACCCAATCTCAGGTCAATCCTTGTAAATACACCCATTCCCTTCAGTTGATGAAACAAGTCTTCTATGCGAGAAATGGGGTATTTATTTTTAATGGTTACCTTATTCAGTTGTCGATAGTCAATACACAGTCTGAGTGTCCCATCTTTCTTTTTCACAAACAGGACTGGTGCTTCCCAGTGAGAGACACTGGATCTAATAAACCCCTTGTCAAGCAATTTTTATAGCTGAATTTTCAATTCTTTTAATTCTATAGGTGCCATTCTATAAGGAGTAATGGAGATTCGGGCAGTGTCTGGAGCAACATCAATGGAGAATTTTACTTCCCTATCAGGTGGCAAATTTGGTAACTCATTAGGGAACACATCAAGGAACTCTCTGACAATAGGCACTTCTGATACCTTTAAACTTTCTCTTTTTGTCTCCACTACATAACACAAGTAAGCTATGCATCCTTTTTTGATTAATCTATTGGTAGTTGTAATAGAAATCACATCAAATAAGAAGTCAATTCTCAGACCTACAGCTGTGATTTTTTTACCTCCTTCAAGTTTCAAAGTGACTTTCTTTCTTTTGCAGTCCATTGGTGGTTGGTGGACGGATAACCAATTCATCCCCAAAATGATATCAAACTCGTTGAATGGCAGTTCAATCAAGTTTGCCAGGAACATATAACCCTGGGCACTAATAAGGCACTCTCTGTACACTTTATTCACAACTATACTATGCTCCAAAAAATTAACAAGGATATCCTAGTCTAAGCATGCATCTCTCATCCCTTCATCCCGTGCTAACTCAGAGCTTATATAGAAAAAAGCAGAACCAAGATCTATCAATGCATGTACTGAACCAGACAATAATAGGAATTTACCTACTATCACATCAGAGGCATTCTCCTTTGACTGTATAGCTTCTAACTTGATAGCAACCTCAACCATAGCCCTCAAGTCAGGATATCTCTGTGTCCTTATAATCTTTCTGAGCTCAGTGTGCAATCCCCTTTCGAATCTTTGACATAATTTTTCTTCTGTAGACTAACTCTTATCTAGATAGGCACTCAAGCGCTCAAACTCGCACTCATACTCTGTCATTGTCTTATTTTCATGTTTTAGCCTCCAAAAGGCATCATGCATAATATTCATCCAATTCTTATATCAAAACACTTTCTGTCAAAATCCATAACACTTTTTCACATATAATTGACATGTATATACAGATAAACCAATCATTACTACCCATTTTGATCTTAGAACTATTTTAACCATTGATCTGATATCACAAAATGTAAAACCCGGACTAACACTGTCAAACTGATTTAAGCGTTTAGCCGAAATTTTTTTCTTAAATGATATACTGAATCTTACTTATTTATTGACTGTAAGATTTTTTCATTCGATAATACTTATAACTTAACCTTGCCGATTAACCTATAACTGTCTAATTTACTATTCATCAATTAAAACTCCGACAATATAATGACTAAAAATATGCCTATCTAACCTGAAAAATAGATAATTTTCATAGCCCCTCAGATGACAAACATTTATAAACAATATATATATATATATCTTATCCATTCAATTTCCAATTCTGCCACCATTCATATTTACATATATATCAATATACTGTTCAAATTCAATCCAAACCTTTACTTTAAAATTTGGCTAAATATATATATACGAAACCAAAATAATTTCTAACTATCTCTATGACACTTGCTCCACTAATCTTCAGAACCTTCACACAGTAAATACTATCTGCTGAGCATTAAATATGCTCGGTGATAACTATAAATCGAAGAATTTCCCGCACATGCACGATTGCATTAATCATGCAAAATTTCTTATTTAGTCAATCAAATGCAATTATCATTCCATTTATCATTTACACTATTAATTACCACTAATATGGTAAATTTTTAATTCAGTCCTTAATTTTTTAATTAATTACAAAATTATCCTTTTTACACTTTAATTAGGATTTTGCCACTAGTTCATTATTTTCATTCTAAATTCATTAATTATCTATCAAAATACAATTATCAATGTGCTTAGCATTCAATACAAATTAATACTATTACTTTGGTAAACTTTTCAATTTAGTTCTTAATTTTTCATTTAATTACAAAATTACCACATTTACATTTTAATTATAATATTGCCACTACTTTACTTATTTTCACTTCACATTCAATTATTGGCTTACAAAATTATCAATTGATCCTCATTTTAATTTTTTCATGCAAAATTATATTTTAGTCCTTTCAATTTATAAAAGTTCATTTTTAGACTGTTTGCATGCGATTTTTTTACCCTTTAATCATTTCTTTGTCATTTTTACTCATTAAATTTAATATTTAAAAAAATTACCATTTTACCCTTAAACTTTTTATTTCTTTTCAATTAGATCCTTTTTATTCTAAACTTCATTTTCACCTTTCTTTTTGCACTTTTAGCTCATTTTTACATTTATGCTCCTAGTACAATCCTAGCAGAACTCTTTAGACCGAATATCCGAGATGTGGATCCCATGAGCCTATAATATAGACTGAGAAATGACTCTAAAGGATAATTTTTCATAAAATAAAATACAGAGCAGATCAGATATTATGGGAGATCTATACGGTCCTGCCATAGTAAAGTAAGTCACCATGACTTACACAGCTATATGGGTATTCCTATGGCTAGTCAATCATATTCCGAACTAGATTTTAACCGCTTGACCACTACTAAAGGTAAAATTCTTTACTTATTTCAGAATCACTTTCGCATTTTGATATTATCATTTTCTTTTCAATTTTAGTATACTTTTCACTTACTTTTTTATTTCAGTGCACCAATCATTTCACTTTTTCCAACACTTTTGTACAGATTATGAATTATCTCACAACAATTCATCATTTTTACTTCACATTTTATACTTTTCATTGGCTTTTCATTTCAATACATCAGTCAGTTAATTTTTTCATTACTTTTGTACAGTTTATGAATTATATCACTATAATTCATCATTTTCACTCAAATTATGAATTAATTTTGAATAATTCAATAAGTTCACTTTATACATAAAATAATTTTATTCTAAAAATTATTCAAATAATTTTCATAAATTCTAATAAAATCCATGGACATAATCTTTCATAGCTAGAGTCATTTTAAGGCATTTAACATTGAAAAAACACAAAATACACTTTGATTTTCACAAAAAAGCAATTCGGCCAAGTAGGGTTGTTTACCTTACATACTCTTTTAATTCAATTTAAGTATTTTAATAGCCATATTTACGATTCTAAATCATTATTCTAAGTTTAATTTCAATTAAGCATGCATTTTTCCTAAGTTTGCGTAAGTTTCATAAAGCAAAATCATGCCAACATCAGGAAAATAGATGGATTTCATAGTCACTAATCTTACACCCTATCTTTAGCTCCTTCAAATTTCCTTTTCTTTGCCTTTAGCCTTAGAAGGTTGTCCCTCACTTAGAGAGCCTACATGGGCTGAATATTCAATCAACCAAAATCCTAATTTTTTGATCTATTTTTCTCAAATTAATACCATAAATGAACTCTAGGTACTTAAAAATACTTGTAGATACTCTTAAATCAAATTAAAGCTTTAGTTTTTACTTACCTCACAATGACCTCTTTCACTTTCATACTTTATTTCTCCCACTTTTCTCCCTCTAATAAAAGAGTATATACTTAGAAAATTTTTTAGGGAGATAGAAATTCATCTAGGATGTTTGGATTTAGGCGAGGATGAGAGAGAAAGCTTGAAAAAATTTGAGAGATGGAGAAAAAATGTGTTCGGCCAAAGAAGAAGAAAAAAAAGAGGGTTGAGGAGATAAGGATGACTGCCTAAAAAATCTAATCCCTTTTCCTTTTATATAGGTGTAAGTAATTTGGACTTTGGTTCAACCAACTCACTCAAACCCATTTCTCCTTTTTAGGCTCAATAAGTTATTTTTTTTAGATTCTCTCACTTTCCAAATCCAAATCAATCCAAATATGATTCCATCATTCTTGTCATACCTAAAATAGATTTTACACAAAATTTAGCGCAATTGGAGTCTATTATCAGTTCGATTCAATCAGATCGGTTTAATTCAATCAGATCGGTTCGATTCAATAATTACCGGTGTCACCAAAAAATTAACTTTTTACAACCAAAAGATTCTTAACATCATTGTAGGTAAATTTGCAATTTTTAGAGCTCATTTACTATTTTTAAAGGCTTGATCAAATATAGATCAACCTAATTAATCTTTGAACTGAATCGTTTTTTTTTCATATTTTTGACTTTTGGAGGTCTATTTGACCTCGATTTTATTTCAAATTTCAACCCAGAACTAATTGTGATCAATATTTTTTGATGGTCAAATAAAATATTTTTCACATCCGGATGTACTTTTCACCTCCGAATGTACTTTTCATCTTGAAAGCACTGTTCACTAATGAAAAATACTATTCACGATTAATTCAGTATTGAGATCATTATGGAAATATACCAAAACAAATTATTTTTGGACTAAAATTTTAAAAACAACCTAAATAATATTTTTAGAATAGTTTTGTCAAACTTTGACAACAAAATAAATTAAACAAATCATAAGTGGACAAGTGGTTAATCATGGCCATTTGATAAAAAACTTGATGATCAAATTATGGTCATTGATCAAACTATATAAGCATTACACATTTGATATTTCTAGCCATTTTTCACTCAAATTTCTAATTAAATATATAAATGTAGTAGTATTTATATTACATTACTAATGTAACCAAACATACTAATATAATCACAATTATATTACATATATTATTGAATACATTACGATCCATTACCCATTTACCAAACATAACCTTAGTTATTTGATCTATATATTTTTAATAATTATTTGATAAAAATTCTGCGAGGCTTCTTTTGTAAACCATTGGGATGTATACAAAATTAAAGAATCATTAATATCCTAGTGAAATTATAGAGATTTATTGCGTTGTTTTCTTGAATAATGGAGGAAAAAAGTACCAAATAATTATGATTTAAAACTAATTTTCCCACTTCCCTTGTGTTTGGAGGGCATATATCTGATCCCAAATAATATTTTTTTTGGAATAAGATTTTAATTTGCTGCAAAAAAAAATTTTGCCTTTGACTTTTTTTTATCTAATTTATGCTTAAATTTTACTTTTTAGCTCAAAAATGTCCATAAGTAAATGATGTTTTTACCATAAATCAATTTCTTTATTTTTCCATAACTTATTTTTTAAAAAATACAATCAAAATCTCTAAAATCACTTTAAAATACTTAAACTCTAATACCAATCAATATGAGCTTTTATATACTAAAAATTTTAGGATGCATTCATTTTCAGAAAATAATATTCTCTTTTTTGTGTTTTATCTTTTTAAAACATTGAAATATTTATTTTTTTGTAAAATATTTTAAAAAAAGCATTCATTTATCAAAATTGATTTCAAACTTTTGTCGATGTAAATGATAGTTTGGTATTGATTTCAAAATTAAAAATCTAACATTTAATACTCTGAATACCCTTTCTATCACATTACATAAAAATACTTGTCTCTAATTAAATAACTCATATTTTCTTATAATTCTTCCTCATCCATGAAAATCATTTAAATAATATCTTTCACCAAAATATGAAGTTAAAAATCCTATTATATTGGAATAACTAGCATCCACGACATAATAATAATCTACATATTAATATTTATGTTAATTAAATGATAATGACATAAATCAATATTAATAGAGAAATGATAATGAAAACTCCTACTACCAATTGAAAGGAAAAAATTATTTTCCTATCTTGTTAATGCATTACAAGAAGTACTTTAGAATAATTTGTTGTTTATTCTCATCCAGTTTACACGAATGTAAATAAAATATTGTAAAAATATACAACCGTAACATTTTGTATTACAAGGGTTGCCTTTCTACCACAAAAACTCTTTTATTTAGAAGCTAATGACCAAGCTGCTGCAAGAGTATTATCTGTTACATTTATGCATTTCTTTACTAGACAAAAGCAAAATACTTAATTGAAAGTTAATATTATGTATACTTTAAATTTCTAGTAGCACATGCAATCTATTCACATGTTTGATCAAGTTAGTATTTAAAGTAGTCAATGCTCTAATTACCATCTTGCACCATTTTTTAATATTAGCAAGTGAATGTTGATATGATTTCACTATAACCCTTTTTGTCAAAGATTATGATATAAAAATGACAAATCCATAACCACTCCTTTTTTCACACTAACATTCCTTTTATATCTTAATAAATCCATCAATTTCAATCTTTCACATAAATTTATAAACACATGTGGTTCCATATGAAACCCTTCACAACATCTAGTCAGATTTCCTATAAGAACTTCAAGAATATATATTTTTTTTCACTATGTATTGAAGTTCAGCAAAGAATCCTTTCTATAAAATCTCAAGTCATAAAAAATCTGAATAAAAGCAAATTTAAAATCTCTTCATCCTTATCATTACTATAACTACAACTACTTTTTGAATACACTAATACTTGATTTTGTTGTAAATTTTAATCCATAAATCTTGCATAAAATTTTAAAAAAGCTTATCAAATTTAAAGCAAAAAATAAAAAAACAACTACCACACACACACAGTATATATATATATTCAAAAATTTACATAACAAAAATTATGCTAAGTAAAGCCATTAGACATAATATAATTTAAAAAATATTACAGGTTCATTTACATACTATTGTGATGCATCAAGACAAATATTTTTCTCCATTAAGGACAGATAAATTTTTCTAATACTTTGTTATACTTAGTACTAAAAATATCTTCTATTTCTTCTAAAATATTCATACATGCCTCTATAATATATGGATCGATTTCAGTACTTGTAGTTTGATTGTTTTTCAATTAATATCTTTTAGCTTTTGCTAATTCATTTTTCGCTTTAGCATTTAAACAAGATGCATACATTTTCGAACATGAATCCAATATTTTAAATTTGGATTTTTTTCTTAGCTCTATTAGAGCTAGGAATGTAACTAGTAGGAACTCGTTTATCTTTTGAACTACAAACACCAATTTTTTCACCATTTAATACATGATGAATGCCCATTCGAAGGAATTCTTCTTTAATTTGATGCTTGCCATTTGAAGTATAAGGTAATCGTATAAAAGCATGGTGTAGATGCTTGATAGCAATAGATTTACTAAAAATTTGACCTAGTAGGTTATAATGCCTGCATCCATTTTTCTTAAATCCTTTGAAATTCTTGTGCTTTTATAATTTAAAAGGCATAACATTTAAGATATTGATACCTGCAATATGCATCTTAATGTAAAAAAAATTAATAGTAAAAAATTAATTTACTGATATCCTTACGTTGTAAAACATCTACCAAATGTCTTTCACAACAAAGATAGTGTTTGAATTTGAATCATAAGTTACCTTGGTATAATCCAATAATTTAATAAATTATCGATGCTTTATCCGAAAACAATTATATTTTCTTTCAACTTTTCTATACATATCTCTTTTTACTACTATAAATAATTCATCATCCATTTCTTGCTAATCAAATGGCTTAGAAGATGGCTTTCCATTCAGATTCTTTTTCACAATTTCGTATAAAATATTTAACAAGGCAAGTTTATTACTGCCAAACCAAGCTTTCGATTTTTCACCATTTTCATTCTTTCTCTCCATTTAATTATCTATATATAACAAAATTTTCATATTATAAAGAACAAAAAGTTCAAAAAATATTTTAAGTACAAATTTAGGAATTAAAAAATAACAACAAATATGAGAAATCCAATCAAACATTTTATGCAACCCCTGACATGAATTATTGATCATGTGTCATAATTATTTTAGCTGCTTTATGTTTAGAAAAAAATTGGTGTTTTATTTCCTATTTCTAATAATTCCTAATTAAAATATATTCATAGTTTCTTAGTTAGAAGATGATTCTTATTTTAATAAATGTTTCTAAGATTGGAACCTCTATTTAAAAAGAGGCAAAATTTAATTAATGTAACTAGTAAGAAATTTTCAGTACAAAAATGCAAGAGATAGGTGCAAGCTCCCTACAACTTTTAACAAGCTTAAAGGTACAAGATAGGTCGTTCAAGAAAAAAAGAGAGAGAAAGAAAGAAAAAGAAAAATAAAAGGAAAATTCATTCATTTGTACTTTATTGTTCATCATCTTGTGTCATGATCCTTTTCTTGCACTCATAACACAAGCAGATTATACTCATGCATGATTGTTATTTCATACCTCAAAATTACAAAATAAGTATGCTTTAATAAGATGAACCAAATTTGCTAATAATATAAAGAAGCATGAAAGGTGCGCATACAAACACATAAGGATATAATGTTTAAGATGATAAACAACATAGAAAACACTATAAGAAAAACGCAATTATACTCGCTAAATGATAATTTTCATCGCTAATTCAGTTTAGTGAGGACAAAAATTTTGTAATAAAAGTCATCCAAACTGATTTTTGTGAGGATTAAAATCCTCACTAACTTTTATGAGGATTTTTGTGAGAGCTAAAATTCTCGCTAACTTTTGGAAAGATTTTTTCGTCGCTAAATTTTGCGACGAATATATTTCTCGCTAAGGTTTACAAATACTAAAATTCTTGCTAAATTTTGCAAGGCTAAAGCCTTCGGTAACGTTTGCTAAGACTTTTTTGTCGCAAACTTTTGCGAGAATCGAATTACTCGCTAAATTAGGAGTTTAAATAAAATCCTTGCCAAATTTTGCTAGGACTTTTAATTTTAGCAACGACAAATTTCTTACTAAATTTTAGCATCAAATTTGTATCAAATATTGTTATTGCTAAATTTAATACAAGATTAATCTCGCTAAACATTATTTTGTGTATCACAATGACAATAATATTATTTATTACACTTTTTAAATTTAAAATACATTTTTTTAATTTACTATGTAGGTTTTATTATCTAACTAATAAACTAAAAAATAACAATAATATTTATAAAGTACTCAATACTTAATATAAAAATATATATGTATTAATAAATAAACTAGTATTTACAAGTGCATATCATTGCATATCCAAAATAATATATGCATGCATATATGGAAGGAACATATCCAAAATAATATATACATGCATATATAGCAGAATCAAAAGATATACAAGGTATCCTAATATGTATATTATAATACTGTAATGTAGGTAAAAAGTATCTATGACCCGATATGTGAATCATGTAGTGAAGCGCTTGAGCCATTAGTACAAACAGTACGAAAAGTAAATAAGCCCATCTATTCCTTAATCCATTGCTGGAAAAGTTATTGTTGTAACTACATCTGCTGCTAGATCTGTCCGACCCGCTGCTCCATTTGCTATTCCAACTCTTGTTCAAGCTCAACACAAATCTCAGCTTGAAAAATCCATATTTCAAATTAAAAGTAAGATCTGTAAATTCTTCTAGTATGCAATTATAATATTTACACTTACATATATCGCTCTGCATATATCATAAACAAAAGATGTTCCATCAGTCTTCTTTGTATGGATGTATAAGAAGACTTCACAAGCTGTAGGCCGTCATCATTTCTTTTTAGCCTAAAATATAATAAAGCAAGAAAAATTATAAAAATAGCCTCAGGTATTTTTGAAAATTCGGCAACATTTCCCCTAAAAATAAGACAAATTCAAATTGTCAAACCTGAAAAAATATTCATAGTTACACTTCTATAAGGATCAATGCATCTAAACAACCATTTTGGCCACTTCTAGGCCCTAAACTAGCACATAATAATCACATCCAACATATTTTTCTCATCGTATAACTTAAATTTCATTTACACTTATAAAAAAATCAATGTATTTATAACAACCATTTTCACCACTTTTATGCCCCAAAACAACTCATCTAATCATCACATCAAACATATAATGCTAAAAACTCAAATTCTATGTCAATTTATTAATTATTGCTAAGAAAAAATGTCAACTTACCAAACATATCATATGCACGGCAAAGGAGACAGACCCTCCAACATAGCATGATAATGCAATACCATCTTTATTACCATAACGTCTATTTTTTAATTTTTTTTTGCTCTCTTGACAACATCTGGATGCCCCCATATCTCTTGCTATGAAGTCCAAATAGACTCTAGTATATAATTTAAATGATTTCTTCTCTTTTTCATCTTAGAGATAAAATTACCATATCTAATGACTGCCTTTTTCTTCCAAGCAAACTTGACCAATAAATCTTTTAATGGATCCCAAGAGAAAATTTTCTACATCCATTATTAACAAATTTCATAATTAAAATAAATACAAGAAATATAGATATAATTATATATAGGTATTTAATTTAAAAATGTAAAGATTTATCTTATACTTTTCAAAATATACATCCTTTGTCTCTTGACTGATGGCAAACCAAGATTATGCCTTGCAGTAAATTCGCAAACCATTGCCACTCGAACGTGCTTCCTTTTTGACACATCTGTAATAAAATAAAACATATTAGATATAAATTTATGTTAGTGAATTTTCTCATATGGCAACCCCAAAGCCTTAACTAGCTTTTTTGTCTCATAAAAACTTCCAGCCATCATATGATTTTGTAGTAAGCAATCCCTTATCAATGCACATAGTTCATCATAGCATCTTTCAGATAATCTATGTTCACTTTTGCTTGCTAACAATCGTGAAACAACCGAAATTTGAGATTGATTTTAACATCCAGGGTATAATGGAGTATCAACTGCATCAAGCATGTCGAAAAACTTTTGTGCTGTGGGATTTGGATTTTCCTCTATTCGATCTTCCATCATTAAAGCTAGACCCATCATTACAACATCAAATACCATTTGATGATATGGATTCCTATTTTCAACCTCTTCTTGCTCGTAATGTTAGGATTCAGTAGGAACACTTGTTGAACATTGTCCAACTTCCCCGTGGTACCACCACTCTTCGTAATTTTCCATAATTCCCTTTTTCAAAAGATGCAACTTAACTTCTTGACTTGTGAGGTAAACTCGATTTTTACAACTCCGACATGGACATTTAATCTTTAAACCATCCATGAATCTTAATTGACTTGATACAAAATTTAAGAACATTGTCACCCCCAACACAAAATCTGGATTAATATAACCATGATTATCTTTTCTCACATATATCCATTTTCGGTTATTCTCCTCCATCATGACATACAATTAAGAACTGAGAATAACCAAGTAGTTTTAAACATTTAAGAACCTGTCATGGAAAAGTATGCATTTAAGATATGCATTAATTTTATCTAAGATTACATGGAAAGATAGAGATGAGCTTAGTTTTTTTTTAATAAGCAGCATAGTATTATTGCAATTATAAAAAAGCTGGGAGTTATAAAGGAGCAAAGACATAATCGTCAGTTCCTATGACAATATTATATAAATATAATATTATATGAATAGTTTAATGATTTTTAATAAGTTTAAAGGTACTGGAATAATATTTATATTTTCAATAAATTTAAAAAATAATACGTTATTTCCTTTTCTTATTTGTCTACCAAAAGGGTATTTCTTTTTATTTAAACTATGTCCATTAAAAGATTAGTGAATCAAACTGATGATATTTTGTCATGTCACCCTTGTTAATTACCCGATAAAGATATCACTATACTATATATGTAGGTATTACATTCATGTGAAAGCACACTATAAGAGTATACACCTACAGTTTTTGATTCCAACTAAAATCATGTGATCATATAATTAAATAAATCATATAACTAAAAGTAGTTTACTATTTTTATTACTTTAAAGTTGGTAATTAAATATTAAAGTTGTATTACTTTAAAGTTGGTAATTAAATATTGGCAATTAAATAATACAATTAAATAAATAATAGAACTAACTGCTAAAGACGTAGGTCACACATTAGAATCTGTGAAGTCATTGACTTGTCATATGAATGAGCTAGCTGTTTCTATAATGCCAGAGGCACTGAAAATAAAGGGTATTAGCATTTACTTTTAGCTTCCCATAGGCAAAATATTGTACTACTTTTAGACATTCAGAGAACATTAATAAGCAAGGAACAATAACGATAAATAATATTAAGCTATCTATCTAATACTAGACCTAATTATAACTATATGCAGCCTCTTTTTCTACTATTGTCCCATTACTTGTTACAATACAAATTTCCAAGCCATTCATGTGAGCTATAAGTTCTCCTATAACCATCATGGCTTCTTACTCATTGTTGCACTTCGAATACACACCATTATGGCTCCCCCTTTATTTAGGACCATATCCATATTGATGGGTTGTGTAAGAAACTTATGAATCTTTCCTGATCTCTAAAAAATCCCTCTAAAGATGTTAGTTTCTCCTAAGCAAGGCTAATTGATGAAGCATTGTGGTCTCTCGTTAATAGTGTGAATGTACATCACCTATACAACTCTGAAACACAATCTATCTGAGTCCATTATCAATTTTAGCTTTATGATCACCTTTTCTAGAATTTTCATCCAGAGATATAAGACCTAAAAAGCAAATTAGCTACTCAATCTTTCCAAGCTCTCACAAGATAATAGGTGCATCTTTTTGATGGAGCATCCACCATGAACTTGGTAATTACTGATAATAAGTCTCTGGATACTTCTACTACCTTTACCCCCATGGCTAATAATGCTTCTAACCCATATAATCCCACCATTAATGGCTTCGGGTAATTTCCATTATCAAATGATAAATCCCTTTTCAGCAATCTATTTTCAAATAGGCTTTAAGCAATTTTACTTAGGCATTTTCCTTTTATTTTTCTTCCTTTCCATCTTTCTAAGATTTTTTGTTGCTCTCAATGAAGGCAATCCATCTCTATCGTGCTTCTATTGAAGATAACCTTTTCCTTGGAAGAATGTATATACCATTTAATGCCTTTAAGGAATTAGAAAGAAATCTTGGCCTTTGCACTCAATTCAATAGCTTCTTAAAGAGATTGATCTATTATGCATTTTTTAGCATATGTTAGGGGTTATAGTTTTTGCATTTTCACTTTACCCATTCAAAGTTATGCCCCGTACTTAAAGAACTTATAGCCATCAAAGGAATACTTTCTTAACCCTAAGACTCTGCCTTACATCTTGAGTTGTAAGTTACCCACAAAGGAGAGGTTATTTGAGCTTTATCCTTACTAACAACCCTTCATTTCTTTGGATACACACAGCCCCCATAAACATTGTAAAAGCATTTCTACTTTATATGGTTCAAGTGGTGTAACTTTATCTTTGCCAGCCCATCACCTTGCTAACATAGCGTCTCGATGAGGAAGATAAGAACATTCATAGAAGCAACTAACATATGAGGTGCTACTTTTGCCACTGGAGAATTTAGCCTCGATACAACCCTTATATATGTAATAAGTTTCTTTCTGAATGTTAATTGTATGCTTATGTCGAACTTATATATGCATTCTCATTTATATGCATCACATTTAGCAATAATAACACTTATACCTAGACATGAAATGCAAGAACACATGTTTCATTCAATCTTAAGGAGTGACAACTCATATGCATCTGACTCCTATCATCAATCAGCCCTCGTGGATTTTCTTAATTGAATATTTTCTCTCAATCCCTAATTTTTGCTTAGGATGCTTTTTTTAGTTTTTGCCCTAACAGGATGCCTAATTTTAAAAAGATTGCCTTTTTTCGATTTTCAACCTGCAGGACTATATTTATTATTTTTTTATCATTCATTTTTAATTTTTTTAATTTTTTTATTTTTTTTATCTTTTCCATGGAACCTTACTTGACCCATTAAATCCTTTTGACCATTATTGGTATGAATAGGTTATGCTTTTTAACCATAGCTTCTTTAGCAAAAAAGGTTTGACTTTAGTTCGAACAACCAGAAGCATTTGATTCAAGTTATTTTTGCCAAATAATGGCCTTTGACCAATTTTTTTTGAAAGATTAACTAGACCTTTCTCTTTTTTCTAAACTCAACTAGGATGATGAGTTCTTCTTTAAGTTGCAAAAATCCTACTTTGTCCATCTAACCTTAACAGTTGAGCTCTTGAAGAAATGCTTTCATAGTTAAGACTCAATCTTGATTGGTTACAATGTGTCCATCCTCAATTGTCAAGAAGAAAAAAAGTGGTCTTTGGTTCTATCTTGTTTCTTTATTCATGTCGACCGTGCAAACTTTGGTATAATTTTTCCATAATGTTTTATTTAGGATAATGAATCGAATTGGTAATTCGAGTTCATTCTCAAATTCCTCTTTGAGAAATCTTAACACTTCTAGGTAATGGAACTATGGCTTTCCATTAGTTTCCTAGATGCTTATCATTTGGAATCTTCCATCTCATCTTTTACCTTCTGATCTGAGCCTTCAGATTTGCTGCTTTAATAATATATAGTTCAGATAAGCTTGGGTAACTTATCTCACATTATCTTTGTCGATTTTCATCATGTCATATCAAGTCCAGGCAAGACTTATTTTTTTTCATTTTATTTTCTCATTCTCTTAAACTATCTCACTTCAAGAGTCACATTGGATGCAATTAAGATGTTATTTTTTCCTAAGATTAAATAGAGTAGAATTTATTGAATTTATATCTTATATAATTAAACCATAATTATTCCCATGCATGATGCAATAAAATAGGATATAGCATACATAAGAAATAATCATATTATTAACATAGCTAAAGAAACATATGTAGATTTACATTAGCAAAAAGTATTGCATCTTTTCCTACTACAAGTGCAGACAACAAAAAGTCTCTCAACATCTTAGGCTCTTCATTCTTTAGAATGTGCCCTCAAGATTAGTGATGATATTTAAATTCATTGCAACAAGCCTGAGTTAGACATAAAAACTGGTGGTAGCAAAAATAACTCATTTCTTCCTTTTATCCTTTAGGTCCAAAATTTGCTTGGTATCAATAAGATCTTGGATTTAGCTTCATAAAGTTTGACAATTGTTCGTCAAGTGGCCAGTGTGTTGGTGAAGAGCATAAAATTGATCAGCCCAATAACTTGGTAAGCTCTGTGTTACTAATACCCTTGCTATCTTTTAAGCATTATTGCTACTAACTGAAATAAGCATCTTGCTAGCTCCAATATTATCATAGATTTGATGGCCACTGTCATGATTTTTACCTCCTAAATCGAGGGAATGGATCCTTTGTACTTCTATGAATGTATACTTAAATGGCTTATGATTATCCATTGGTTTTTTGTTCAAGCAATGAAACCAATTAGTTACGGATATCACAGCATCTAGTATCAGGGGTTGAGTGCCAGAAATTGAAGCTAAGTTAGCAGTTAGCCCAGCAACATTTTTCCTTTCAAAATCATCGATCCTTTTACCCAATGCAACTGTAAGTTCTGTTATTGTCAACATGATTTTACTTTTAAGGTCTTCAAATCTTTCATCCAAATTGTGAGGATCAAAAGTACCAACCTTTTCCAAGGATCTACCATTGTAGTTTATACCAAGCACTCTGCTAATTGCTCAGAGGCTCTACCTATGTTTGAATCTATCCTTGGATTTAGTTCTTGCTTGCTAGACTTTGATATCTCTAAACGATCATTGATAAAGAGGTTGCCTGATCCCCTAACCACCTAGGTGAGCAGTTTGAGATGGTTGCAAAATCAAAGGGTTAGAATGATGTATGGCCAAGAATTTATACCAAAACTATATGCACAAAATGAATTGCAAATGTAAAATGAGATGTACAAACTTTTGTTATTTTTCTTATATTTTATTCTCAAGATGCATTTACATGAAGCACATGTATATGGAGAACACATATGTCATATAATGGAGAAGTAAAAATAAAGTCTAACATGGCATGACAAGCAATGTGTATATGCACAACATATGTATAATGAGGGTGAGCATACAAAATATGGCACAATGTAAGAATAAACATGCATGAAATAAGACATACATGTCATATTTCAAGTATGATGGTTTATGTACACAAGGCATGACATGGTACATGAATGAATGTACATGAAATATGACATACATATGCATAACATGATATATGGCATACATGCACATAACATGACTTACATGATGATAGTGCGCATATGTGATGTGACATAAGATGCATAAAATGTGTGTGATGATGCTTGTCAATTAATTATGTGGTATGTAAAAAATCATATGAGTAAAAGTGCAAGATATATACATAAATACTCGTGGCTTGGAACATGAAACGATATATAAATGAACACATATAGTGAATGGCATAAGAACTTGATGTATGTCATGTTGTAAACATGCGGGCATATGATGGATATGATGTATACATGGTGAATGACATGGCATGGAAATATATACCCATGAAATATAACATGTATGCCCATGATATAGGTTGCATATGGCATATGGTATAACAATTTACAGAGGATAAAAACACATGCTCGTGACATACATCACGTATAATGGTATGCAATATAATGGTATGTACACATAAAAATGAGAAAGAAGGTTATAGCATGGGGAAATGCACAAAACATTGCATGCAATTTATCATGGGATATGTATGGCATTTTCCTTGTATGCCTGATCTAACATGAGGCAAATGTGATGTCTACATAAACATTCAAGGGGTAGCATGTATAAGTCACAATTCAATGACTAGTACGTACATGATATGACACATGCTAATATACTAATGTTATGATACATGTCAATTGTGCACATATGATGATGATGATTACATATGCATGCTATGTGTATGTTAGTACATACTTATGATAGTGGATATATATCATTGCAATGTATATTAATATGTACATACAATGATAGGTGTGATGCCAATATGATGGTAGATGTGTACATGCACCTGCCATAATGCATGATGGAAATTCAAGTGTACATGCCATGGCTTATGTATGTTCATATTACAAGCTATAATATGATGAATGTTTATACATTCAAGTCATGACAAATACCAATATGTTCTTATTATAATGTACATTTATATATCACTATATATGTGCCAAGATGCATGTTTATATGCTCATACTATATGACATGTCAACATGCATATTATAGATATACGTCATATCATAATGTATGCTGAGATACTTGTTAATATGTGTGATAGTAAATATTTACATGTACAGGCCAATATGTAGAGGGTAGATGCTATAAAAAACATCTCTGTGCACATTTTATGATATATGTTAATACGTATATACCATAAAAAAACATCACTATATACATGCATGATAGGCATATGCATGCATGTATTACATATATATGTGCTATGACATGCATTAATATACACACGCACTGAATATATGTTCACGCTATGGTAATGTCTTTTTCGCATGGCAACGATGCATATAGATGATGTATGAGAATAAATATGTTAGAGATGCATGCAATGCATATGTCAATCATTGCATTATGATGATAATGATGATGCATGAGCATAACATGCATGATATAAGTCAATGCATAATGGTACATATGAATGATATATATATATATATATATATATATATATATATATATATATTATATGTGATGTATGAGCATGATAGCCATACACATGATGTATTGAATGGATAATCAAACAATGTATACATGTGATAATATGATGCATAAAATTCACACGGCATATAGACATGTTATATACATGATGTATAGTGAATATGTTACACATTGATGCATAAGGGAAATGCATATGAATGGCATACATATGATGTGTGACTCAAATGCTAGTATAAAACACAATGGTGTGTAATATACAAAAGATGCATAAGCATAACATGCATATAGTGTAGGGAAGAATTCGATGCACAAAGAGAAATGTGAGCTAATGCAAAATATGCATTTTATGGCACACAAAATGAAACATACACATTATCATGATAAGGAGAACATGTATATAGAATGCAAACTTTTCACAATATCATATTATTATATTTTGTTTGTATGTGAAATGAGATGCATACACATGCATATTTTTATGGTGCAAAATTATGCACCAAGATTTACATGTTTTAATTTTCATTACATGAAATGATTTGTGAAAGCAAAAAATATACATGCAAGATGAGGTGCACGTACATCAAGAATGTATGCACATAAAATATGCACATTTTATTGGTGATTATCATTACCATTATCTTGGTCAGAGTACAGGTGCATGCATTTATACACGGTATAAACAAACACATATAAAAGAAAAGAAAAAAATTCTCCTAACCTTATTACTCCCATATAGAAGGTCATGCAATCTCTTTTTCATGTAGAATTAGCTCATAGATTAATAGAGAATCCAATGAACACGTGGTGCATGGTAAAAAATCAGCAGCATAAGCTCTCTTAATTCAAAGTGCATACGAATGAATTTTGACCAATGTATATTTAAATAATCCAAATAAACTAAAATGTACCCATGGGGGCATAAAAACCTTTGGTGATCAAATATCTAAGTTTATTGGGATTTATTTAATACATAAAAGCCCACATCACAAGCAACTTATTATATGCATGCCCCTAGTGGAAGTATCTATACCATTACATGGGTTTTAGTCCAACGATACAGCTTTAGAGCTATCCAAGCATGGTATCTGCTAATGGATCTAACTGATCATGAGTATAACTACCAATCGGGTCACCATTTGATATATCGAAAGGTACAAGGCTTGGGCTAGTGGTCCTTCCTCATACTTTTTTACATAGAGTGAACATAAGGTCGTGCTTTAGGAATGCACCAGGTTAAAAGAAGGATGCCTAACTTAATTCTAAGGTCCTAGCATTAATGTAGTGCAATTTATTTTGAAAATAGATAAAAAAAATATTAATCACTAAACTTATTTATATTAAATTAACCAAAGGTACTTTCAGAGAAAAATCTCAAGGTCCCTAGTGGAGTCGCCACTATGACATGTACCAAATCCTGTAAGCATCTGACTTATTCTTAAAAACCTACTTTTAGGTCTCAAGACTGAATCAAGGTTTATTTAACTTGTGAAGATCGATTATTTTGCAATGGATAGGGATTCGACTCAATCCGTGATGTCTCAAGCCTCAAAAAGGCATGTGACAGCGCCTCGGGTTATCCTCATTCAGTATTAGTGATCTACCTACGAGGGCATTTGTTGGGCACCGCAATACAAGTATCATGGAGTCACCATCAAATAAAATATTGAAAAATAAGCTCTAACCTTATAAGGTCAAAATTAGAGATAGTTCGAGACCTCACTTCTATTAAACCTTTGGTTAATGATATATAAATGAGTTTTAATGATTAATTTTTTTCATCATCTTTCTCATGCTAGATATTATGCATAGAAAAAGTAAAAGCACATTTAAGCACGTTGTAAAGCTGTAAAGCATGTATGAAAAGCTCTAAAGAATATAAGAATAAATGTAAAGATAAATCATATATAAATCGGGAAATTAGTTTAATTCATTTGGATAAGGACATCGGTCCTTGAATGCATATGTATAAAAAATAGTATCTTGAATGTATTTTGGATAAAAAAATGGGATGATTGATCCCTCACAGCTTGAAAGAAATGAATAGTATTAATTAACTTATTTAAGGTAGAAAATACTTTATGTTTATAAAGAAAAATTTTATAATTTAAATGTTATTTTGTGGGTGAAAATCAAAACATTGATCCCTTTTATTATAGAAAAATCTCACTCAAATTTGTATGAAATCATTTGTGAGTTTTTAAATTTATTATTAAAAAAACCATTTATATGCAATAAATAAAGATGTAAATGAAGAATAATACAAGTAAAAATGCATAAATCGGGCTATTGATTGATTTGGGAACACTAATTTCTTCATGTATATTTATGAAATTCTTTGGTGTGATTTTTAGAATAAAATAGGACATTGGTCCATTTTATGAGAAAAATCTAATTAATTAGGTATAAAATATTTTAGGTGTTATTTTTAATTAAAGCGTGTAAAAAAACTATTTTTTTACTATACTATTACGGATAATTAAATAAAAAGTATGAAAAATATTACATGCCCAAATGCTAAAATAAGAAAATAAATAAATTTCTAATCTAGTCTACTCCGGTTTATCCTTCGACCCCGATCCAGAAGGAAATTATCCATAAAAAATATGACAAGAAAAGATAATTAGTAAATAATGATGAAAAATGACAATAAAAGTAAATAATATTATTAATGATAACATTTATAATAGTAATTATAAATATTATTATTAAAATAATAAAAATATTAATAATAACAATATTTAAAATTAACGCCAATTAATAATAAAATAATAATAATAATATAATAATAATAATAATAATAATAATAATAATAATAATAATAAATTAACAACAACAACAACAACAATAATAATAATAATAATAATAATAATAATAATAATTAATCTTACAAAAATATAAATTATAGCCCTAATCATTTTAATGCAAAATTAATAAATATAACATAATAATAATAATAATAATAATAATAATAATAATAATAATAATAATTGACCGGTGTCTATCAAGTGTACTAGATAAGCTAGTAATATAGAAAAATATAGATTAAGATCCCAAATATCGTACCCAAGGGAACATAGATTGCTAAGGATAATATCTATGTGTGAATTAAATTAATCTGAGATTGTTTTTCAAATATTTTCTATTTAAAGGCAAAAATTAAACTAAATAAACAATTAAACAAAATAAAAACTAAAATTAAACTAATATGAATTAAAAACAAAACAATAACTGAAATACTCTTGCTAAATGAACTATCCACCTTAACTTTCATTGTAATGACTTAATTTCAATTGAAACACCAGTGATTATGGAAAAAACTAGTAATAAAGCCAGATATCTTTATGCAAGAATATCATTCCTAGTATTAAAATTATTTACAAATCTAATACTTAGCATAAAAATCTAGTTTTAACTTCCTAAACATTCATTGAACTCTTTTGCAAGTAAATTCAACTTCAGTTTATTATTAGTTCCTCATCTCTTAGTATTAATCAATAATTTCAATACCCAATTACCTCAAAACCAAAAAATAATCATGCATTGACACTAAAGAGTTAATTCAAGAACATGCAAATCGTCAATTATGCTTAAATCAATTTTTAGCTATTGAATCAATAAACCAATAATCAATTTTAACATAATCAAAGATAATAAGAATATGTTTAAAACTAAGAAACAACCAACTTGTATTTGAATATAAAGCTCAACTTAAGTCATTATAATAAAAATAGAAGGATTCAAGTATCCATTAGCAAAAGTAAAGAAAACTATTTACTAAACATATTGAAAACTAAAGCAAAATTAAGAAAAAGAAACAAAAACATAGAATTAAGAAGCTCTCTTGATCAACCGTTTATGGAAAATTAGAGAAGACTTCCTGCTCCAAGCTTTTATTCTTTACAAACTAAAACAAAAAAACATAAAACTAAAACTAATCTAAATTTGTGTTTAACTATTGAATTCTCTAATGATCTCTCATGTTCTGGTGTTTTGGGTCCTCTATTTATAGCTGAAACTATTGTCCAAAGAAGAAGTTTTGCCTTATGTTGCTTCCAAATCAGAATCGAAAAAGAATTCTAGCTTAATAGGAAGTTATGTCAAAAAATGCCTCTTGTGCATGGCCAAGTAACTGAAGAAGAAAAACTGTGCACTGCCATGTATATGAAGAACAATGGTACATGGCCAAGCACCAATTTAGCCTTGGTGATGCACGACCAAGCATAAGCTTGCTGTGCCAAACCTAATTATTCGTCTTTTGATCTTATTTCACAGTTTTATCACACTCGGCCATTTGAATTTCTTGCTTGGCCGAGTGAAGGGTCTCTAGACTAATCATCATAACTTGTCTGTCATTTTTTCTAAAATTACAAAATTGATCAAAAACTTTTCTTTTCTTTCAATTTAGTATTTTTTTCTTCAAATTGATCCTAAAAAATTCCAAAACTTAAAATTACCACTTAAAACATAAATTCAACCAATTAAACTATAATTCAACTAAATTAACTCAATTAAATACCTAAAAGCACACTAAAAAAATCAGTTAATTCATAATTATCAAAAACAACAACAACAATAATAGTAATTAAATTGGTAATTAGATATACACATAAATATACAAAATAAAATAGATAATAATGAAAGAAATAATAATATAAAGTAAAAAAAGAACTAAAATAATATATATAAAAAAAACATGAATGGTGAAGAAAGATATCAAAGGAGCCAAAATAAGGGAATTAAAGAGGGTTTGGGCCAAAGCACAAAAGGACAAAAAGGGGTGGGAGCATGAGAGGAGTAACTGGAGGGGTGTGACTAGAATTTTTAGCGATGAAAGTTTTTTACTGTCACCATAACCTCCTGTCGCTAAAGTTCCAAACAGGAATAGAAGAATTTTAAAAACATTTTAGCGATGGAAACAATCTAGCATCGCTAAATGACCCGACAAGTAAGGAAGTAGGGGAGAGCAACAGTCGGTTTGGTTCAATAACTGAACCGAAATAATCGAAAATCAAAGTTCCTTTATTTTTATCAACCGAACCAAAATTTTAGAATAATCGAATTTAAATCGAACCAAAATTTTCGATCAGTTTGGTTCGGTTAATCGAAAAACCGAAATTTAAAATTATTTTTTAAAAAAATAAAAAATATTGTGTCTAAAAATTATAAAAAATTATAAATTATAATATACTAAAGTAAAAACATCTAAATTGTACAAATAAAAGTTCAAATTAAAGAAATAATCCCAAAATATATAATAAATAATACAATAAAACCATTAAAAAAATTTTTTATTTAATCAATTTTTAATTTAATCGTCAAAATTTTAAATTATCACCTAAAAAATAGATATTAATAATTGATAAATGTACTCATATAATTTACAACTAAAAATAAAATAATTTATATGTATAAAATAATTATTTAATAAAAAAATAATATAATTATATAAATTTTGGTTCGGTTCGGTTCGGTTTCTATATGGTTTTCTCCTTTAAAAATTGAATCAAATCGAAAAACCGAAGTTTCTTAAAATTAGGAATCGAAAAACCGAACCAAATTAAAAAATCGATTGGTTCGGTTCTGTTTTTCAATTTTGTTCGGTTTTTGCTCACCCCTATAAGGAAGAACACGTTTTTGGCCTAAAAAATCTACAAAAAACTTCAAATAACATATAAAATAAAATAATATTAAAAAGTATAATAAATTATAAGAAAATAACAAATAAATAAATAATTTAATTAAACTAATACAATTAGCAAACAAACCAATGATATTAAAATATTAAATAAACAAATAACAAATTAATAAAATAACTAAATAATATAATATGTTAGGTTAACTAACAATCAATAAACTAACAAATGAATATATTAATAATGCAAAAATAGTTATAATAATGGTAATAGTAACAGTAATACCAATTAATTAATTAAATTTGATAAAAAATATAATTAACATTAAGTTAGCAATAATTCATCTCAAAATATATAATAAACATGTTAACAATAATATTAAATAAACAATTTACAAATTAACAATAAAACAAAATTAATATAATAAAATTAAACTAGCAAAAGAAATTAATAAAATTAACATACATATAAAAAAATTAATTAAACAATAAGTTAAAAAAATTATTTACATAATTAATTAAAATCAAATATTCAAATTCACGGATTTTAAGGTTCAAGAATATTACCTTCAGTATCGGTTCCGTCAAAAAACAAGAATTTGGTGCTTTTTGGCTTTTTTCAAATTTTTTAATGATTTTTTAGATTTTCTTTTTGGTATTCTATGGTTGAATTTTCATGGAAATTGGATGAAGAAGAAGAAGAAAGAGAATGAGAGAGAAATGTGAGAGAGAAGAAGAAGAAGAAGAAGAAGAAGAAAAGCTTCTTTAGGAAGCTAAAAACTAGGGGTGTTCATTGGGCGAGTTCGGGTCAACCCGATTCGAACCCGAACAACCCGAAACCCGAACAACATTATAAATCTCAATCCGATCCTACCCTATTAATAGTTCGGGTCCCTACCCGAACAACCCGCAGTTATTCGGGGCCCATCCGAATAACCCGAAATATATTTTTAAAATAAAAAAAATTTTCTCTTTCTATTTACATGACAAAAATTATATTAAAATCCAAATAAAAAAAATTTACATGACAAAAACGTAAAAATGTTACATCAATTGCATGATTTATAAGTATCCATAAATAAAACAGAGTCAATATTTAAGCATGACCAACACAGTGCCACAGCAATCAAACTCCTCACATTTGGGGCAGATAAGAAAAGACCAAGCCACAGCAAATTTCCAGCCTACCATACTGCAGTAACCACCAGTCCAGTAATAACACAAATAACAACCCCAAGCTTTAAAGAATTTCACCAGTACAAGGAGCATGATATCATAAACCCGAACAGCCCAACCTTCCGAGAGGAAACACCACCAGATGACATTCATCAGCACAGACCCTAGTGCCAACAATAGACCCCTTCCGCATGATGATCAACAACTAGCAGTTCAAACAACCAGCATTATCAAAAGCTCAATATCCTAACAGCACCCTCCACAAGGAACAAAGGAAAAAACATGGGAGAGCAAATATATAACAGTCCAGTCAACCAAAATTTAACATTGGGAAAAGATGAAATGTGAATGATGAATTATCAGAAAGCCATGAAGGACGAAAAATGATTTCACATTTAAAGAGAACAAAAACGCCAGTACAACTAACAAACACATCATCAACTATGCCTACTTTAAATATATATATATATATATATATATATATAGTAAAATGGGTAATCAATAGCCTGCTGGAAAATTCCACCATTAGGGAAAAAAAAGGAAGAAAATATATCTTGAAAATTTCGAAGATTATACATTTTTCAATTTCATTCACTTTGTGGTCGGTTTCTTTTGTTTCTTTACTAGAAGTGCATTCTAATATCTATCCCTAATCCAGACAATCAATTGTTTTATTTTAGAAAGCAAAACACGTACACAGAGACAGAGCCATATACTTTCTCTCATAGATCAAGAGAAGCCTAATCAAGTACAGAAACAATGGAACTTAAGTTGCAATTCCAGAGACTCAATAAAATCAACAGATCTACGACTTTCGTACTAGTTGACCAAACCCAGCCGACTATGCTGAAAAACATATCCATCCATTCTATTGAACCGGTAATCTATCATTCCCAATACATTCAGCTTTCATCTTCATTCTTAAGATTACTTAAAGAGAAACGGAAGCAAGAAAAGAGCAAAAAGACATGAGAAAGGAGTATTGAAGACAGTGTTATCAAAGAACAATTAAAGCGTAAGAAATCAGACCTTGTTTGGAGAAGCAAATGCAGGAATCGGAACTACACATACAAAAATCAGACCTCTGCTTCGACAGCGATGAAAATGGGAGACGCCGGGGACGAAAATGGGATGGGGTGGCGATGAGGCGAGGGGTGAGATGAGAAACGATTTGAGGGAAAATTAGGGATTTACGATTCTGTGGAAGAGAAGAGTGAAGGCAGAAAATGTACGGGAGTATTTATGCCCCTTCACAAAACGGTGAGTTTTGGATGTGTTCATCGGGTGGGTCGGGTTAATCAAGGTTTTCACCCGACCCGCCCGAAACCCGAATTATTCTCAAACCTCCAACCCTACCCTACCCTAATAACCCTAACAACCCTACCCGAATTGCTTGTTCGGTTCGGGTTGTTCGGGTTATTCGGGTCGGTTCGGATTTTGAACACCCCTACTAAAAACCAAAGAAAAATATCTTAAAATGGATAAGTATGAAAAAAAGATTTTTTTTTCCTCTTTCCCTATGCAATTTGTATTTTTAAAGTAAGTCGCATTTTTAAAGTAACTCACGGACCTTGACTCACAGACTTGATTTGTGAATCAAAAAGTGATTCACGGACCTTGACTCATGGACTTGACTCATAGCATTTGCCTTTAACTATTTACTTTTGACTTTTGTTTCCCTTTTTTCAGTTAATTGGCTTCTAATTCAAAATATTTTACTATTTTTAGATCCGAAGATGCTATTGTTTCGACCATATGTCTTCTGGAAATTTATTTTTCTATATCTTAACTTTCTAATAAATAAAAAATCACTCAATTTGGATTTTTTAAATTGAAATTTATGATCAAAATACTGACGACTACTCCTAGAAAATTTTCAAAGATAAAATTGATATTCTGATTTTGAAAAATTATTGGAAACAATGAGTTTATAATTAGATCATACTCTTTTCATTAAAGTTTCTCCAAAATGAGTTTAGTTTCTATTAAAATTAGATTAATCTAAATATGATCTCTACAGAGGAAGTTATGCCCGAAATACTACAGACTAGTCTAGATACAGGGATAGATTCAGATCATCTATGTTTAATCCTAATTTTTAGAATTTTAAGTATTGAACTGGATTTAGATGCCTCATCAAAATTGTAGATATATATCTTAAAATTCAAATGGCTTTGAAATCATCTAATTATGAGGTCTGTAATCTGAGATAAAGCCGAAGTACTCCAGACTGCATCAAATTTTAAAACTTAATTTTCTCATTTTGCACTGCTAATAGAGGAAAAAAGGAAAAATACCCCAAAAAGGATTTTTAAACTTTAAAAACTTGTACAAAAGATCAAAAAACATTTTGAAAATATAAAATTTGGGGAGAAAGCCTGGAACATCTGCTTCTTGTCTATTTATGAGAAACCATTTTCTCATCAAGTAAATGTATTCAGAAGTTGCCTCAAGATTCAGTATCTACACCACCATCACCCCTATTGCCACTGTCACCACCACTACCATACCGCCACCACCGCCGAAATTATTATTATAATATACATGAATAATTTAAAAAGTATGATATATTTTTTAAAAAACAGATAACAAAAATCAAAAATAATTTTTGAATTTTAAAAAATAAAAAAATTCTAGTGCATTCGGTAAAATTGTAGATTTTTAGTTTTTGATTTTTTAAAATACAAAAACTATTTTTGATTTTTATTATCTATTTTTTTAAAAAAATATTTTATATATTTAAAAATTGTATCATACTTTTTTAATTATTCATCTATATTATGATAATGATTTCGCGGCGACAGCGATGGCAAAAGTGGCTATGGTGACGGCAGTGATAGTGGTAGTGGTCGCGATGATAACGATTGTGGTGATGGTGGCAGCGACGGGGGTGTGGTGATGGTGGCGGCTATAGTTCAACAATGGTGGTGTGGTGGTGATGGTGCTGTAGTAGTCTAGTGATGCCGGCGATAGTTGCAGCGATAGTAAAGGTGATGACGATAGTGGTAATGATGGTGACTTGATGGTAACAACAGCAACAATGGCTGCGACGATAGTTGTTTAGTAGTGGTGGTAGCAGTAACAATGATGATGGTGGCAGGAGCAACGATTTGATGATAGTGGTAGCATTCATATAGTGATGATGGCAGCAATAGTTGCAACGACAGTAGCAACGTATTTAATGATAACAATATTTATAATAAGAATAAAATAATTAAATATTTAATAAAAATAATATTTTATATTTTGTATTTTAAAAATTTTTAATTTCTATTGTTGGTATAAAAATTACTTTTTTAAATTTTTATATAAACCAAAATAAAAAAAATCTGCCAAATATATTTTAAATTTATTTAAAAAATTAAAAATCAAAACTAAAATTTCTTCCGAATGCGTTCTTATATTTTAATTTTATTTAAAAAATTAAAAAAACAAAAATAAAATTTCTTCCGAAAGCGTTATTAAATTTTAATTTTATTTAAAAAATTAAAAAACAAAAATAAAATTTCTTCCGAAAGCAAGCTTAGGTTGCGTAAAAAATTAAATAAAAACATGAAGATATTCTCATACTTCATCTGACACTGAAAAGACGAAAGTGCTTTTCTAGAAAGTGAAAGTGGTCATATCACCATGGTCACCGCAAGGGTAAGTGCAAAGTGTTTCTATCCCTTAAAAATGAAGAATGAATATATCAATCTCCTGGTATCCATGTTACAACATATTAAACTCCATTCTCATGGCAAAACAACATACTAATCACACCGACTTCCCGGCGTTTCATATTCATGTTGGACACCACAACTTCGCATTTTCGTATCCACGTTTATAGTGCATCCTCTCTCCATCTTGATTTTCACAGTTGAAACCTGCAAACTCCAAATCCAGAGGATCAAAAGTGTTGGTTCAAAGCGCACCTAAGGGTTGTAAAAACTATGTTGTCATGGCATGAGTCTGAAAGAGATCCAAGTTAACCAGAATCCTCCATATAGAAATTATTAAACAATGCTGATCTGGCATAAGTCCAATACTCGGAACCAAAAGATTCCAGTGCCTTTCGAAATATTTAATTTTTTCAAGGTCACGCCAGAAACTGAACTTCACATATGGGTATCTTTATCAGTGATTTAAGATCCAAAGATAGCCAATAATTTTGGTAGAATCCCCTTTAGCATTCCCAAAGTCTTGATATCCAGCGGAGTTTTCTGCAGATATATGCTCTTACAAGCTCTGTTCAAAAGCAGATTAACATGAGAAAAGACTGAATCCCAATAACATTGTCCAGAAAAATGTAAAGGCAATCAAAAAGATGAGCAATCCGCCAGCAAAACCCATCCAATTATAGTTAACCATAACAAAATCTAGTAACAAGTTATGTCAAACAATATGTGGTGCCACATCACTGCAATATGCTGCACCTGCAAGAACACAGCCCCATAAAATTTACAAAAAAGAATAACATTTCTTTCTTATATGGAGCACATACAATTAATGTCACCATGCCTCTCTGTAGTAGCCTAGCAGGTCCAATAGATCAATCTCTACCTAGCTTGTTATAAGTCCAAACAAAGTTCTAAGCATCCTGCTCTGAATATACCAACTTATCTAGGTAGAACACCATTCCTAAGACCAATAAACTATCCGACTAATTAAATTAATTTTGGTGGCATAAAACACCCTTGATCAGCCTTCTAAAATTTCCAATATATAGGTTGCAAGAGCACTGCAGTATCTCCTACAAAATCACAATTATGAACTTAGTCAAATAGCAATAAGTACTGCTGAGTATCTCGGTCAATTTCTGATTGTCATGATTCCCAGCGTCCATTTGAGTTGACAAAATCCACGCCCGCAAAAAATTTTCAATTTTTGTTGAATGAGAACTGCTTTTTCTGAGGAGAATTGCTTCATCACTCACAAGCATTGTTATCAATTTTGAACCCATTTAAGGTGTGAAAAGTGCTTCTTTTGACCGTGGCTGAAGTTGTATTGCTCTTTGCAAGATGAGAGATTAATGACACCTGACAATATCCTTTGTGCTTTAGATAGCTTCTAATGCCCACCTAGGCATTACCAGCACCAATGCAAGTGTGACTCATACTTTTATGCTTGGTTTGGTTGCCGCAAAAGTGCATACAAAAGAAAAAAGATGTTGAGATTAACATATTGAAACACAAATATATACCTAATTGCCTTCAAACAAAAAAAGGTTCATCTCAAATGTAGGACATAAGAAAAGAGATCAAAAGATTTAGGTAGAATTTAGATTGAGATGAAGAAAGAAAAAATCAATAAAGAAAGCTTTATTTAGATGAGGATTGGTTTATGAAAATCCTAGAGCTGAAAGTGAAAATTTAGTATCAAACAACCAGTGCAAAAGAAAAGCATAAAATGAAACAGATAAAAATCTGAAAACTTTGCTGCAGACAAAGAAAACCAGGAAAAAGAATTGCAAACAAAAAATGATTGCAGAAAATGCATGCACTACAAAATAATTGCAGAAATGGCACAAATACATATAGTTGGAAGAAAATGGAAAACACAATGCAGAAGAATTCTTCAGACTGCTTATAGCTTCAAAGCCATGAACACTGTAGCAATGCAGAAGACCAACTGCAAACAAATCAAGGTCCATGTGGTTGTGTAAATTTACTCTCTTCTCCCTAAACTTATGACATAGTTATTGGCAATTAACCTTCCAATTATTGGATGCTTACGAGAAGTGTATGGTCCATACAAGAATGAAAATAGATGATTTCAGAAGACCAGCTGAAGTTTAAGGATGTTGATGCTACTACCGCGTGACCCAAAACTGTCAGTAAATAAGAAAACTTACAAAATGTTACCTAGCTATAACATAAATGTGGAAAGTAACAAGAATGCTAATAATAAGTCAGTCAGAAATTTATACCTTTTTCTAACTTCACATCCTTTCTGCTCCTTTCATGTGCTCTGGTACCACTGAAAAAGTTGAAGAGAGTGAGGAATTGTAGTGAAGCCTCCTAACCAGGGTAAGACATGCATGGTGAAGCCTCCTAACCAGGGTACAACATGTATATCCAGATTGACATGCTATACTGTACTTTCAAGAACCAAGATGATCATTCTATTACCAGTAATCCCCACATGAACATTTACCATCCTCAAAATGATGAAACCTATTTGAATCCCGTAACACTATTTGGCGGCCAACAAGTTTTGATATGTATTTAAAGAAAGAATGGCAGTCACCACAAATGCGAAGGTTTTTCATTAACCTAATTGGCAGCCTTGAGTCACGAGTGAGAACAAAAGCAATGGCAAGTTTCTCACTGTGATAGCTCAGGAGTTCTTCCTTGCTCTCTTGCTCAAGATCATACATAGCAAATTTTGTCTCAGGCACGTATCCTGCATCTCTAATTTTTCTGTTTAGCTCCATGAGTTTTTCATAAATGAGATCTCTTTCTTGGTGTTTTTTATCCCCAGCCACAAAAACATGGACCCCATCCTTCATCGTTACCCAGGTGCATCCAGCTTCCTTCTTTACTGCTCCCTCTCTCATTGCTCGCCTAGCCCTTGCCATGTCCTCCCAGTTCCCTCCCGAAGCATACAAGTTAGAAAGAAGAACATAATTCACAGCATTGTGAGGTTCCATACCCATGAGCATTTCAGCAGCTCTCCTACCTAACTCAGTCTTGCGACCATTTGCTCGGCAGCAGGCACCTAGCACTGTCCGCCAAATGAGAACATTAGGTTCCATTGGCATTGTATTAATAAAGTTCTCTATCTTGTCAATTTCACCTGCCCGTCCAAAGAGATCCACCATACATGAATAATGCTCTATACGTGGAGCCAACCCATATGTATCGGTCATGGATTTGAAATGTGCAAACCCTTGATCCACCAAACCAACATGGCTACAAGCTGATAGAACCCCAACAAAGGTGACATGGTCTGGAAATTGATTATCAAGTTTCATTTGGGCAAAAAGCTTCAAAGCCTCACCTCCATGCCCATGACGTGCATAACCTGATATCATTGAGTTCCAAGAGTAGACATTCCTTACAGGCATCAATTCAAAAAATTTTGATGCATAATCTATTCTTCCGCATTTTGAGTACATGTCAACAAGTGCACTCCCAACTACAACATCAGATTCTAAGCAAGCTCTGATTGCGCAGGCATGGACTTCCATGCCACATTCTAATGTTGCAACAGAAGCACATGCACTAAGAACTGTGGCAAAGGTGAAACAGTCCAATAGATGACCCCTCTGCATCATAAACCAAACCAAATCCATTGCCTTGGGCAAGGACTCATTATGTATGTATCCTGAAATCATTGAGTTCCAACTAACTTCATCCCTTCTGTCAGACATTCTAGAGAAGATCTTCTCACAGTAATCCATCTCTCCACATTTGCCATAGCAGGACAGGAGTGCATTCTCAATGGCAGTGTCATTTGCAGTGTGGTATTTCAGTATTAGTGCATGTATCTGCTGGATCAATCCAATCTGTGAAAGAGATGACACAGCTGCAAGAATATTTAAGAAAGTAACTCTGTTAAGACTCCATCCAGCTCGCATCATCTCCAAGAAAAATCCTACAGCTTTTGAAACTGATACCTCTGAATCAGCCAATGCCCCAATCATGGTATTCCATGATATTTGATCATACCCCAACATCAATGAGAAAACTTTCTGACAATCAGGAAGGCATCCAGTTTCACCATACAATGCAAGAAGGGCGTTTGAAACTGAAATGTCCAAATCAAGTCCCAGTTTAAGTCCTTCATTATGTACTTGCTTGCCTAGTATGGTTGAGCCCAAGCTTGCACATGAACTCAAAGTACTAATCAACGTAAAATTGGAAGCTAGCAATCCAGTTCTCCTCATTGTGCGATAGCACATGACTGCATCTTCAAAACATTCATTCTGATCAAGACCAGAAATCATGGAATTCCATGAGACTGAATCCGTAACACCCATGAGCCTAAACACTGATCTAGCGCTATGAATATCTCCACATTTAGCATACATATTAATAAGCCCATTTCCAACAGCAACCTTGACATTATTTAATCCAGTTCGAATTGCATACCCATGAACCTCCCTGCCCTTTTTTCTTCCCTCCTCTGACAGACTAAATTCAGCAAAAGCACTTAATAAAATCACGTATGAGTCAATATTGATATCAACCAGGTTTCTCATCTCCATGAATACTTCAGTAGCATCTTCTCCGCATCTCCGCCTCACCAATCCAACCATCAAGCCATTCATAGAGACAGCATTTTTCATGCGCATCCGCTCAAAAATTTTTTTAGCATAGTCAAAAAACCCAAACCTTGCAAATCCACTAATTAATGCGCTACCTACATACAGATCTGCCAGATATCCAGATTTCTTAGTCCTCGCGAGCATCTGCTCTAACAGATTTGAGCCAGAATTGATGGCTGAACCAGCTGCAGTTATTAAGCTTCCAAATGTATATTCATTAGGTTTAAAACTGTACCCAGAATCTTCTCTTTCCATGCTCAAGAATATTTCAAAGGCAGACACTGTATATCCTCTTTGTGAATAAACGGATACGATTGAATTACATGATATTGAATTCCTAATGTTTATCTCATCAAAAACATGACGAGCATAGTTAATAGAGCCAAAAGTGTTGCCGTACATTGATATCAACACATTTGATAAAACCACATCATTTGCATAGGGAGACTTCAAAATCAACCCATGAATTTGCATCCCAAATCTAAGCTCCTGGCAAGATTGAAGAGCACCACCAAAAGCAAAACGATTAGGCAAACACCCTTCAAAAATCATTATTTTAAAAGCCTCACATGCCTCCCTTGCCATCCCATTGTGGTTGTACCCTGAAATCAAGCATGCCCATGTAACACTATTCCTCTCTGGCATTTCATCAAATAACTTACGAGCTGACCCCAAATCACCACTTCTCCCATAGGCGTTAATAAGGGTATTGCATAAGAACAGATCACAATCTAGACCATATTTAAAAATCTTCAAATGAAACTCTCTAGACTCTTTCAAACAACAAGAGTATCTATATGCACTGATCAAGTTCTCATAAACATCAAAAGAACTCCAGTCTGATTGATTTGGTAAACTGGGTGAGTTAATTGGATAATTTTGCAATACTTTGTAGTGATTGACTAACTCCTGCAATGGCATATTGGTAGGAGATTGTTTGATATAGGGACAGATGTTTTCAGGTGTGAAGAGAAGAGCATCATTGTTCTTGCGCTGTGGTGGCAGTAGCAGAGAAGGTGAGGCAGCTAATGTAGTGAAGGAAAGTTCAAAATTATAAAGGAATCGCTTGTTGCTATTGGATGCAAAGAGGCAGCGAAACATAGTCTGGTTAAGAAGAACCTAAAAAACCCATCAGACACATGTAGTTCAGTATCTAGTTCAACAATGCAAGAAAGATATGATGAAAAAGAAGGATGAAAATTCCAAATGAATCAAAGTTATATTGTAAATGGATTATTGAGTACAACATGTACAAGCCAAATTGTCACCAAATCAAAAAGACTTGAATGAATTAAGATTGAGGCATAAAAGTTAGAGCAATAAAGAAACTTCACCAGTAGCTAAGCATTGACAGACCAAAAATCCATAGCAGAAAGTAAAAATTGGAGGTAAGTAACAAGAATTCAATTCCAAATCAGCGCATGAGACCATAAGAACTAAAAAGGATCACAAATTTTGTCGCACCTAACAGGAAATTGAAAGCGCAAAAACTGATAATGATTTGCAGAGAAGGTACGTACCAGTAAAATATAATGAACCTCAAGAATTGGAATTTCTAAGCCTTCAATAATTCAATAAAGCCAAAATCCAATTTCTCATTGTCTGGCGGGCTTACTAACGCCTTTTCGCATTTAGCTTTGGCTGTGAGAAATAGAAAGCAAATTAAGAGAAGAGAAGTGGGAGGTGATTCCACCACATGTTCCTCTTCCAGGTCAGGGAAGAAGAGAGATTCCTGAAGACGTCGATTGGAGGAGTTTGACTAGAATCGTCTTCCGGCGACTTGCAGGATCCATTTCCGCCTTCTTGTGCTCCTGTACTCTCATCCAATCGTCTAAACCATTCAACGCTCCTTTCTTCGGGACCTGCTTATTTAGCCCGTAGCTGAAGGAACTTAATCAACCCGCCGAGAGAACCAACCTCTAGTAAGCAGTCACCAGGGCAGCAAGGTCAGGCGACATGGGTTCCCAAAGAAAGGCCTAGATTAAGCCAGTGTTAAGTTCAATAAAGAGCTAACTGGCAGGGTTAATGTAGATAGATTTTTTTTCTATTGTCTCACTTCGGCTTGCCCAGAAGCTGGTTAGCTTAGGTCTTTGGGTTTTCCGGCATTCCTTTGATTTAGCTGGTGCGCGCCTGTTAATCGGGCCGGGTCAGGTCCGAATTGTCATTTTGAGTTATTGATAGGAGCAACACCCCCTAAACAAATATAGTCAGTCCCAAAAGAAAAAATATATATATAAATACAAACCACTTTCTTGGGTTTTTTTTTAATGTTATTTTGGAAAAAAAAATTCAAATTATAATACTACAATAAATATATTTAAAAATTGAAAATTGAGCAAACTCGCATTAATTATTAAATTTTGTATGAAAATCGGCATATGCTGGTTTTTGAGTCTTAAAGACCCGTAAATATACATTTGAATAAAGTTGCTAAGTAAATAGTAATAATATATTTTTATCAAAATAATAATGCATTTACAGAGTTTTGGGTATTTCTTCAACCAATTTTGGGAGGGAAAATAACGTTTTTATGGTTGCATGAATTGTTTTCAATTTAGCGTGTAAGATATAGAATGGGCAATGAACAACGCATGAAAGGAAGGAAATTAGATTGAGCAGTTGGGCATATTAGTCAAATGTTGTGTGTGGATAAGGTTTAGTGTCTGTAACTGCAAATATCATTGGCTCCCACCTCACCCATCCCTTCCCCAAATCAAATCCCATATATCACTGACTCAACCACTGCCCATATGTTAACCTTTTATTATAATCTCTTTGAAAATGGCTGCCAAACTGGCTTTCTCTTCGTCTTTCACCCCTACCCAAATACCTGTCCTCCCTAATTCATCCCCTTTTTCTCCTCTAACTTGTACTCCTATTTCACCCAAGAAAAGGGCTCACTTTCATTTCAAAATCCATGCTCTAGGTGAGTGTAGTGATGCTTATCTTCTATACCATTCTTTCTTTTTTTTTATTATTATTTTTTTGAAGTTGAAAAAAATGGTTTTGTTTTTCATAGGTGGAGGAGATGGAGAACCCAAGCCAAAAGGGAAGAAAAAATTTATAACCAGAACAGTAAGTTTTGTGCTGAATTTTTCAATGTCAAATCAAATCATGTGCAGAAATTTGCGTATTTTAAAACAATCAAATCAATGCAGATATTGGCAAACTGCAGGAGAAAGAGAAGGAGAAAATCCCATGAAGACACCTCTTCCTTATATCATCATATTTGGCATGTCAACTCCATTTGTGATCTTAGCCATTGCTTTTGCTAATGGTTGGATTAAGGTACCCGTCCGATGATTTTGTTTTGACAATCTTTAGTTTCTTTCACATGTACGTTTCATAATCTAAACTACAGTTCCATTAAAATCTAGTCTGTAATATGTAACTAATTCTGTCAAATTTAAGCAGAATGTATAGTTTTTGCCTACAAGTGTCTCGTACACAGTGGTATTGAGAGTTAATTTCATCTATTCCACTTATACCTTGCTGTTAACTCGGTATTTTTTTTTTAACTGAATGAAATGAATCTGACATTGAAGAAGAATCCGAATGTTATGCAAGAAACTGCATGATGTTCTTGCAACTCTGTTATATTGATCTATATCAAAGATGCCCAATTTTCAGACTAGAAATGCTTGATTTTCTTGCCACTCTGTTAAGCCTCGATAAGAATACAATAGAAGCATGAGATAGTTTATCAGTATACTTTCCTACAAGTAAATATTTAAGCATATTCACAATATTTTCTTTGAAGCCTTTAATGGAAGAATGATCTTACAAATTCTAGAGAAAACTAGGCACATAAATAAGCAAGTTTGTGACATATAATCTAACTCTATCCCCTATATCTAATTCTTTTTCTCAAATTTACTATTTTTATGACCTTAATTTACCTGTCTATTATGTTGAATACATATACATTTAGGATGTATAAATTAAAAGAATATGGTATTTGCTGTTCATCGCCGAGAGGGCTTGAATAGTACGACTGTCACGTACTTCTGAAGAAACCGATGGGTTGAGCCAAGTGCAACAGGCTGGTCTCGGGTGCTTTGAATATATAGATGGTTTAACACAGCTAGCCGAGGCCTTGGCAATGTACAATGACTTTCTGCAGCAGTTCGATTATTTAACAATGTGAGTTGAAGTTGAGGAGGTATATCGGGAGGCTGCTTGCTGAAATCATTATCATCTAAGGACTCGTTGTTATAGCTTGATTCTGGGGATGGTGGAATTTCAAACTCGGACAGGCTTTCTGCAGCTTCTGCAACATCGTCCTGTTTAACAAATTGCAGCAATGAACACCAAGTGAACCAGTTCATACTAAATGTGCAATGAAAGGCTATAACTTGAAGAGAAGCAAAAGCTTTCCAGTACAACATATTCAAAACAAAGAAAGAATTGTCAGTAACACATAATTGTTGGTAAAGAGATTTGAAGTCGAGAAAATAATTAACAAGAAGAATTTCAAACTTCATTCAGTTAACATTACAGCTCAAAAAGCTAGGCAATCTCACGCTGCATGTTCCACAAAGACAGATGGGAGGCAAAATTTTAAGTCAAAATACTTGAGCAATTCCCATCTACCATGTATGCAATGCGTTTATGTCCTGGTACATTTTATGGCATGAACATTGGCCAAAACACAAACCATCTGTGAGTATAAACAGCTCAGAAACATAGGTCTCTTATGTGATGAAGGCATTTTTCAATGTTCGTCTTCCTCAAAACGCTTAGAAACCAATGTTAGCATCAACGCCATATTTTTACCCAGACCATCATATCAATGAAAACTGTTTGCAGATTATTTTCACTGCTATAAGCTTTTTCGGCAATCTACAGAGTTAATCAAACAATGCAGCTGAAAAGTGAAAGAAAAAAGACAGCAACCAAAGGAGGAAAAGGGTCCATCATAAGTGCAATGCAAGTGGAATAGATCTGCAGTAACTTCAAATTATCTGATGCTTAAATATACCATCTAGCAAGCAGATGATTTTATATGACTTGACGCATTTGCGAAATCAGGACATTTTGCAACAGCATAACTTTCATTAAGATTCGAGAAGCAGAACAATGAGCAAGACTGCTAGCAAAAGGCAACTAATTTGCTAATTCGTCCACTTCACATTTTCAATTTTAGTTTTGTTCACAAATTGCACTGTGAACTCGTCCCAATCATCCGCAACCCAACTTCAGCAATGCCATAATATCTGGAGCTTGGTAAGTTAGTGTATGGTTACCACTTGAACTGGTAACACATTTCCAGTTTCTTTGGTTAAGCATAATCTAACTTCAAAAATTGGCCTACGACAGATTTATTTATAATCTAGAGACTTAACATTAAGACTATCAAAGAATTATGTTAGAAACTATCCAAGTCTGAAGTAGCATATTCCCAATAAAAATTGTCGTCTCATGATTTATAGTTGCTCAAAGGAATAATAGATCTTTTGTTCAATAAATAGTTTTTCTAGATAGGTTCTCTTTCCCATTTCTCTCTCTTTCCTAGACAAAAAAGCTGAGCAAGGAATTTTAATGGAAAGATTGTGCATTTTCCATGTCATTACCAAAACACTTGTGATATATGATGCAATTACAACAATGAGATATTTTCTTTGTTTATTTCCCTTTTTTTTCCAATGTCATATTATGATGCAGATTCAGCCAAAGGAACAGCCTGTTATTCATAATCTGTCATTTACAAAAAAAAATAAACTCAAAGATGCAAAATTACCTGCACATCCAAAATATTGTAGGCAGTCCCTGAATCATCACACTCCCATGGCAAGTCTGGAGCATATCTCACGTGTTCATCTACAATGAAGCGATAGTGAAAAACTCCTGAGGGGAGCATCTTCAGAATAAAAAAATCTTTACATGACATGTGCAAAGGCTCTCTGAAAAAAGAGCAGAGTAAATTTTTAGTCAAGCAAGGTACAAAAGAAGTTTCGCCGTAAAATCAAACATAAAAGAAAATACAAGAATACTTATCACTACATTTTATCCCAATTATCCCATGATCCAGTTACAGCTACTTGCTTGCCGCCATAGCACCATGCTATAATCACAGGGCTCATTTTCTCACCCAATGCATCCCTGGAATCTGTTTGGTTATGTGCTAATGCATAATTCTGAACATGCATCATTTCAATAGGTCTTGATAAAGGAAGCATGGGAATCTGATGAACATTGAAATTTTACCAAGTTCAAGTCTTTGTTAGAAAAGCACAAGAAAAGAAGTCTTACTCTGTTTATAAGAAATCTTAGTCTGTCTATGTATTTTGTTTCTATCCTTAGTTTGAACTTGCAAAATTATGCAGACCAAAGGCCACCCAATAAGCAATGAACTCAAGTATATTAACTTCGATTTAGCCCGAGTCTATTCACAAATTCTTCAATGAAGTCCCTAGTATATGAATTGCTTTGGTCTTGCAGCTCTATTTTGTACTGAACTTTCAATTAACACGCATATTAAGCATTAGCGAACCTCCATTCTTTTTTCTCATATGGAAAACCTAAGTATCCTGTATCATTTGAACATAGAATTGCTTGTTTGTGATACATAAGTATCAACATAGATTAGATCTCCAAAACCTTGTCATCTATGATTTATTTTTTCTTTTTTTTTGTGTCATCGTCAAAAACCGAATCCACACACTTTAAGCCTAATTTAGACAAGAGATTTCCACAATATATAAGAAAGATAACTAAGACATTCCCTTGATATTTACAAGTCAAAATGACTCACCTGGTGCTTTTTGCAAATAATTCTCAGAACAACAAATTTCAGTTAACTCTACTTAATAGTGGAAAAGACTTGACCCTATATTCTGTGTATATAAACAAGTAAAGATAAGAGTTGGGAAAAAGAGATCAGACCTGAGGAGTGAAAATGAGAGGAGGATGAAGAAATCCCCTAGGAGTAGGAGGAGGGGAGTGTACCATGGGCTCTGCCTCAGCATGCGCATCAGCCGTATGATAGCCAACATGTGAGCCCCTACCATGTGCAGTTAACACCATACCGTCTTGCTCATAACCCTCCTTTGAAGTGCCTTCTTCATCATTTTTACCACTAGCATTGCCCATCCCTGATAAATTTGGAACCAGATAATCAGAACCCAGATAAAATTTTAAGAATAATGACATAAAAATCAAAACTTGTTTTTTAAATCAAAATTAGACAAGAAAAGAAATTCACATGAAAAAAGCAGAAAAAAGAGCAAAAAAAAAAACAAATCAAAAGGATACAGACCCAGGAAAGTATGTGAGGAGTAAAAGTTTGTTGCTGGAGGGGTTTGGGGGATTACTTACCCATCACTGCAAATAAATTGCAGGAGCAAAGAGAAAGCTAGCAGCACATAATTACTCAAAGCAAAGAGGCAACATTATTTGCAGGCAGCTTTAATTTATAAAATTGTTGATTGATTGATTGATTGGAGGTTATTTTTTCTCTTACAAAAAATGGAAAGTGCAATTTTTTTTCTCTCTCTCTCTCCCTCTCCCCTGTCTCTCTCTATGTGTGAACAAAAAGTCAATTATATGCTCCAATGAGTTTGGAAGATCCTATGGTGGACTAATGATGTTTGGTTTAAAAGCGAATGTTGTTGGCTTTAGCTTCTTCCCCTTACTTTTTTTTTTTTTTAAGTAGGTAACTGGTCATCCAATTATATTTTTTGTAATAATAAATTAAACATAAAAATCAACTAACTCTTTTTCATGTGAAAAAGAAATCCCTTAACAAGTTATTGCAGGTTTCATGTTAACGCTTTAGTTTTTTTTTTTTAAAGACTATAATACTAATTCAAGCAAGTATATTTTATACTAAAAATTTTAAATTATTCCGGCAGCATTCTAGAAGTACTCAAAGATTTTAAAAATATTTTAAAAATTGAATTTTTAGATTTTTTATTTTTTTAAAATTTTTATATTTGTTAAAATATCGAGAATTTGCAATTTAGTCCAAAATCTCTATTTTTTTTTTAGAAAATAATTCTCAAATTCATTCTGCCTTAAAGCCAATTTTTCTAATGTATTGAAAAGAATTCAACAAAATTTTTAAATTTTTGATATTCGGTAATTGTCATTTTTCTGATGGCTTTTTATTTAGATCATGAAATAGATCCAAAAATAGAATAAATAAATACTATTATTGACCGTATTAATTTTCTAAATAAATCTTTTGAAAAATATAACAATTTATACGTTGAACTCTTGAAATGTATTTGAAATAATTAATTTTAAAATAGAATGAATTTGAAAATTATTTTCTCAAACGCAAAGAGTTTTTTTAATTTTATTACAAATTTTTTGAATTTTAATAAATATAAAAAAATTAAGAGGAGTCAAAAAAATTTAAAATTCAGCCTCCGAAATAATTTGATGATCTTTGAATAGCTATATAATTACAAGATGAGTTAAAATTTTTAGTATAAAACACATTTGCTTTGATTAGCGGTAACTATAAAAAAAAAATATCTCCAAATGTCCAATCAAGTCGGCTCAACAACACTTAGCATGACCCAAATCCATTAACAAAAAGACAAGAGCATGAGCTGATAAGACAATACAGGAAGGCAATATCCGATCGAACTGATGAGACGATATATCATGTCAATTCACTGACACAAGTCAACATTGATATGCTCCACCTACTCTCTGTCACATCGCCGTTCACCTGCTTCAACTATCGGTTATCACTTTTCGAGGTACTCAAACATCCCTCATTTATCTCCTATAAATAGCAAAAAATACAATGGCTTCAGGTATTGATTATCTGTGATTTTCTGTCTAAGTACTATTTCTCTAAAAGCTACTAACTTAAGATTCGGAGTGCTAACGTCCGAATCCAATCGGATACTCCTTTTTGCAGGTCCAGCCATCCGATTGAACACTTTCAATTGCCAGCTCTTTTTCTTACAGATAAAAATATTTCGTGTTTTATCAAAAAATTTAAAATTCAGCCTCCGAAATAATTTGATGATCTTTGAATAACTATATAATAACAAGATGAGTTAAAATTTTTAGTATAAAACACATTTGCTTTGATTAGTATTTGCTTTGATTAGTATGAAGGCAATATAATTTTTAAAATCGGAATAGACTATAATATTAATCTATCAACCTGAAATAATAAAATAAAATAATTTTTTTATTATATAAATTAAAATTAAATGATTTATATGTTACGAATTGATATCCCATTGGTGATCAACGATGCAAATTGTAACTACTTGCCTTGGCCTTTACAGTCCTCACCGTTATCTAATGTACAATTGCTACGTGTCTTCTTTTTGCTTGTTAATCGTCAAAACTGGCCCCACGATCAAACTTTTGCTTTTTTGTTAAATATAACGACAAATTTAGTATAAATTTAAGACTGGTTTTTATTGTATAAAAATAACAATTTATATTTGAAAGGAAAAGAATTACAAAAAATATCTTTTTTTCCCTCAAAATCTCCATATAGTTAAGTGATTAAATTTGAGATTGAGGAGGTTCACTTGAATACATTTTCAGTTGAGGTACTTTATTACATATTTTTGTAAGCTTTAAAGGCCAACAGATGCACTTTGTCAAAATCTAATACTAGTTTTGTTTTTGTTTTTGTTTTGGTTTTGGTTTTATAACAACGGTAGTTCAATAATGGAAAATGCTCGGGTAGACATAGCTAGTTGATCAAAATTTTATGGATAATTTAATATAAAAATGTCAGACACAAAAAAGTTATTGGTTTTTTTGAGCTCACAATTTAATAGTAAATACTGATTTTAATATAACTAAAAGTTTCAAATTCGAGTTCTCACTTTTTTTCTTATAATAAAAAATAAAAAAATAATTTAAAAAGACAGCGGAGAAGTAATTACTATTTATTGGTGATATTTTCGAACCTAATTTATACCAGAATTTTCCGTAATGAAATTAAATCTTTTGATAAAACTTCATAACTGTTTGTTGTTGACATCGAAGTAGTGTTAAAATTACAATTAATTTTTTATCAAAACAATTACTCCCTCCATTTTTATTTAACAGTCATTTTTGCTATTTGCACAGAAATTAAAGAGTATTAATTAAGCCTTATTTTAGAAGTAAATTCAATAAAAAATGACTACATTGCCCTTACTTTAATTAATCCCAAAATTACTTAATTTTTGTGACTCAATGATGGGAATTTCAACATTTATTTTAAATCTATTTCCAAGACAAAATTTCAGACTTTACTTTTGTTTTCCCAGCCTCGTCAAATTCAGAATTACTCCATTGTTGCACCAAAACTACCATCTCCATTATACATTTTGGAGCAACTTTAATTTTCCATTGTAATTTTAACTATGTAAAAATTTTCAAGATTAATTCAAACTTTTCCCACCAAAATAAATTTCTAAATTTTTTAATTCCCACCAAAATATGTTGTATAAATAAAATTCTTAGAATGTTAAATTTAACTCACCAAATTCAATAATTTATATAGAAACTTACCAAATGCCTTTAGAAATAGATTTTTTATGTTTTGGCAAGTTTTGCGTTAAAACAAACAAACAAACAACCTTTTCAACAGTACTGTAAACCTAACAAAGACTTTAAATATTTCTTTTTTCATTTTTAATTAATTTCGTATAACCTGCTTATAAAGTTGAAGGTCTTGTGTAATTTCATTTTTATTCAATTAGAAAAGTAACAAAAAGAGTCACAAAGTTTGCCTTTTCACGTTTACAATACTTTGCAATTAGACAAACTAACTAAATACAAGCTAACTAGATATCAACTACTCCTTCCTCACGTTTGCCTTTTTAACATATAAGCTAATAAAATATTGTGATTAAAAAAGGTATCAGAGAGAGGGTTACTTGTAGACTTAATAGATAAGATTGAAAGATAGGTTTACTTTTTCTTTGTGGTGGAGACTCATCTTCCTTTTTCAAGTTTGGTTTTTCCCCGTTTTCTTCTTCTCATGTTGCTCATTTATGCCTTTCTTCATATATTCACTGCTTTCTGAAGATGGAGGAAGTGACGATGAAGTTGGATGAAGCGATCATGGAGGTGGAGGAGACAGTGTTCTCGTGGAGGTGCCATCGACGATGAGACTGAAGTTCGGAAGATAAATTTTCAATATATCTTTCATTGCTTGCTGGATTTTCTCTTCCAATACTTGTTGAGTATCTTTTTATTCAAAAATTTTATCTCCTCCATCGGGTAATTTATTCAAATCAAAATTACGAGGTAGAGGTTTGTTCAAATCAAAATCTAACATTTTTTTTCATTAGATGTAATTTTTGATGCTCCTCCACTGGGTAATTTTTCTTCTTTGTTCATTTTTTTTCCATAAATTTGTGGAAAAAATCTTTAATTTATATATTTTACTTTTGAAGGGATGAATATCGGGAAAAGGAAGAGGTGAAGATGAATTAAGACTGATTTAATTGAGTTGTAATTTCCAAAACAAGGATAAAATTGGAAAATTAAAATTATTATTGCATTTAATCCCTCCAAAACGTCAATGAAATAGAATATGGAAGATATGTAAAAACGACTGTTAAATAGGAATGGAGGGAGTACTATTTATTCGTTATAAATATATGAACAATCTTTTTAATGAGTACAAGCAAACATCAAATATTTTCAATGTTTAAATTATTTTCCTTTCTTTTGATGTCTCCATTTATTTATTAAAAATAATAAATTTAATAAATAAAGGGCACTTTTAAATCGTTGTATCATATTAGATTATATAACATTAATCTTAGTGTTAGCCTATATAGTATTAATCTATATTGTTTAACTTATCTTATTATATACAGTGTTTGATGTAAAATTACGTTACAAAAAAAATACTTCTAGTGTTATTAATTTAGACAAAAAAAATTATGATTATAAAAAATATTGTTTTCGATACATATTTTACTGTTAAAAAATAGAAAAAGAGATGAAATTATCACAATGGAAAAACTTATATAAATTAGTAATTTTAAAAGTTCATGAACAAAAATAACAATTATAAAATGAAACAAAATGCAATTGCCCAATAAGATACACTACTAGTCTCGTATTTTTTTCTTATTTTTTATTCTCTAAATCCATAATAATAAAAAAAAAGACCTAAAAAGATACTAGAGATGAAGGCGATACTAAAAATAAAAGGACACTAAAAATTTGTCTCTCTATTTTATAATACAACATCTACTGTATTACATAAAATCAATGGTATAATATATATTATTTTATATAGTGTATGGGTATGTTGTATATCATTTTATCCTCACCTTAATTTTTAAATTTTTTTAAGCATTGTACTTGTATTAACATTTACTATATTATACTATCATATACAGTGAATCAAATATGCCCATATAGATATCTAAACTTAATTTTATAATTTATTTTGAATACTTAAATTTTAAGAACAAACTATTGAGCATATGTACTTGTCAATTTTACAACTGGATCAGATTAAGAAGCTCGAGTTCAGGCACGAGTTGTCTGTGGTTTCAATTGCATAGTTTGAATCCAAATGTAAGGCTTTGCTTAGAATAAATGAATTGCAATTGTGAAATTCATTTACAAATGAATCCCACATGAAATTCATTTGTAAATGAATTCTTATGCTTGTAATAAAATAATTAATATATAAAATTGAGAATGAATTCCTTAATTTTATACTTGAAATAAATGAATAAAAAAATTTATTTTTAATTTATTTACTTAAATATCCTTAACATCAATTAAGTACATATAAAAAAGGCAATAATATCTATAAAAATTATACCAAATAAAGCACTAACTATTCCAATTCATGATTAATTAAATAATAAATCAATCAATATGAACAAATTTATTAAATTAGGGTTTTCTAATTTTATACAAAAAAATCAATTTAAAAATATAAAAGAAAAATAATGATCAGGTAAATTTGATTGAAAATTTGAGAAACAGGAGAGTAAGAATCGTTCAAAATACAGATTTAGCAACGGAAATAAATTTGCTGATTTTTCGTTGCTAAAAGTAGAGGAAATTATTAGCGCCAAAATTTAGCAATGAAAATTAGCAACGGAATCCCTAAACCGTTGCTAAAAAAGGTGCCAATGGTTGGCGAAAAAATTTTGGAACGAAAAATAGCAACGGAATTATTCTTCTGTTACTAAAATTGCAACTGAATTTAAATTCTGTTACTATTTTAGCAACAAAAATTGAATTCGGTTGTGTATTTTTGGTGCCAAGGAGTTGCAATAACTTTGAATCTAAAAATACCAAAGGAATTATTTTTTTAGCAATGAAAAAATAATTCCATTGGTATTTTATGGCGCATATGGAAAAATTTTGGGACAAAAAAAAACAATGAAAATTTTTTCGTTACTAAAATAGCAACGAAATTTGAATCTGGTTGCTATTTAAAAAAAATGTTGGTATTCGGTTGCTAAATTACCAAAGTTAGAAAAATTTAGTTCCAAATTAGCAATGAATTTATTTTTTCGTTTCTAAAATAGCAACGGAAATAAGATTTCGTTGCTAATTTAAATTTTCAATGAAAAATAGCAACGAAATTGTATTTCCGTTGCTAATTTTCATTTTCAATTAAAAATAGCAACAGAATTCATTTTCGATTGCTAAAATAGCAACAAAAATATTATTCTGTTGCTATTTTCATTTTTTCCCTATTGCCCTAGGTAAAATACCAACAGAATATATATTTTGTTGTTAAAATTGCAACCGAATTTATATTCCGTTAGTATTTTTCAGTTTGCCCGAGGTATAAATACAACCTTTTATTTCATTAAAATGTAGCTTTCTTTTCTTTGCCTTCCCTCTCTTTCTGTTTCTCGTTTTTTCCCTTTTCTTCTCCTTTTTGTTTAATAATAAATCCTTGGATAATCTACTGAAATTGTCATATCCTGATTCATAATCAAAAGGTTCAATTTTTCTTTCTTATCTCATCTCCTCTAATAGAAGCTTATGTATCCATATCCTTCATAATTGAAGCCCTAACCTAAAGATTTCGATGAGAATTTGGATTTGTTCTTTAAGAACCGTTGCAGTCTCTCCATGGTCCCTTCTGATGATTCTTCCGATGGTACATTTCTTTTTTTTACTATTTGGTTTTGCTTCTTTGGTTCCATGGTTGGAGACAAGGACAAGTTGATCATTGTGATATATATGTATTTTAGTTCATTTATTTTTTATTTTTCAATTATTAGTAGGCAGGTTTCTCTAATTGATCCAACCAGGAAGATTGAAAACTGAAAATGATGGTCATCCTCCCTCTTTCCCCAGTGACAACACAGTTTTCGTGGGTCAGGAGAATGTTCCTTTGGAAGGTGTCATCCAGTTCGAGAAACCCATTTCTTCTTCGTGTCTTGACAAATGGGGGTAATTTCAAATTTTTTCCCATTTTCTTTGACCTAATAAAACTTTAAATTTGTTTAGTCACTTCTTTTGTTCCTTTACCTTTTCTGACGTAGACACACTTGGCACTGCTGATCCTTTTATTGCAGGTTCATGGATTATTTTATTTACTATTGTTTGTCTGCTTTGAATATGAGGAAAGTGAATATGGATTATAAATGAACAGGGTGGTTTTTGGGTGCTTTCTTCCTTGGAGGCTATGCGGAGGATGGTCGTGGAATGAATGGTGTTTGTAAGGCATTCACTGCTGCTATTAAATCATGGGCTTTTGGGATTTTTGTAAGTTCTGATTTTTCCTTATTTTTTCACAAGTGAATAATTTACATTTAATTGCATGCTATCCTTTCTTTCTATAAATGATATTAGCAAGACCGCATATGCAAAATGCTAATGTGAAAGAAAGCGTGCTTAATTTGATGAGTAGAATTAGGCTATAATTTGATGGTATTAATAATTTTTAAATTCCTTCATGTCATGATGTCAAGCTGATCCAATTCTATATTATTTGGTCGTGATGCTCATTTTCTAAATAGACCTACTTATGGTGAGTGGAAAAGTAACTCAGTATCTTGATGTAAATTTCAATGGTTGAATGAACAAATGTAACCTTTGGTTTGTAGTTTGAAAATGACATCATGCACAAATGTAACCTTAATTAATTAATTAAGCTCATATATATTAGTCTTTGCACGTATTAACATTTCATTTTTTTAATATATTCCATTTAGGTCACCAGTGGCTTATATAAGTGGTGGAACAAAAGTTGGAGATTTTGTTGCACCAATCATGGCTTCATTTTCATCTGACCTAATGCAATTATGCCAGAGATCCTTAAGGTATTTATATATAATAAGTGGTTGGAATTATTTATTTCTGAAGAAATTAAAATGTGATAATTTCAACCTAATATCACCTGCTGCAATTAAGTTTGCAATCATGACCATAGGTACCTAAATATCCTCCTAATTATTTTCCATGTTCTTTCATACCTAATCTGTTAATCTTGATTTTTTGAACTCAAAAATCTTTCTGTAGCTCAGGGCATATCTGGTCAAACCATGCATATTTGATGAGCATTGAACCATAAAAAAAATGCAGCTGATGCCATTTTTGCTCATTAAAATTTCATGTTAACCTTCCTTTGCAAGTAATAACGCCAAAAAATATCAACAGTATGATAATTGTTGGCATATGCAAAAAATACACATTTATTTTGCACATAAAATTAAAAAAAAAAGTTAAAACAATACTAATTCATTATCATCCATGCTACCTGCCTCGCCTACATTAATTTGTTATATTCACAGTACATACATAGGAAAAGTTATGATTAATGGTTAATAAAATAAACCCTTTTTTCAGTCTTTTGCTACTCATCTAAATTTGAGTAACTTTACTATCTTGACATAAAATATCGTAGTTAGGGAAATTAAATCCATTTGTTGCTTGAAATTTATTTTGGCATTTTAGTAACTTTATTATCTTAACAGTAGTGTAGCAAGATTGGAATCTTCTTTTGGCATTTTTTGTATTTTTTGTCTACATGGGATGAATTTTTTTGTGTTTTTTCACTACAAGAAAAATCCTAATTTCCGACGGAAAATTACCGACGAAAATTTTTTTGTTGCTAATTACCGACGGAAAAATATTTTCGTGGGCACAGTTGTAGGGAAAAATGTGTATTGCAACAGAATAAAAAATTCGTCGTAAATAATGGAGGGAATTTTTCCTGCACAACTTTACCGACGAAATTTAGCGACTGAATATAATTTCGTCGGTAAATTACCTACGGAATAATATTTTCGTCGGTAATTTTCCTACGAATAAAGAATTCCGTCGGTAAATTACCTACGAAAATATTTTCCATCGGCAATTTTCCTACGAAAAAACTATTCCATCGGTAATTTCCTATGAAAATTCGATTCCGTCGGTAAATTACCTACGAAATATTTTTCGTCATTAATTTCCTTATGGAAATATGAATCCGTAGGTAAATTACCTATGGAATAATTTTTTCGTCGGTAAATTACCTAAAATTTTGTAGGAAAATTAAAATAAATTATAAATTCGATTTTTATAATATTTATTTCTCAAAATTAATCAAAATATATATTCTAAAACTAATTTTAAATTCTAAAACATTTATTGTAACATAGAAAATGATTTTATAATATTTAGTATTTCGAATTGCAACGTATATTAATAAATATATTTAGTATTTTGAACTATAACATACTAGATTAATAAATATGGACTGTTAAATTTAAAAAAAATAATATTTTTATACTTTTTATTTAATGAATTTAATATATCTGGTATACCCAATTTTGTTTTATATGTGTAATGAATTTAATATATCTAAGATACACAATTCCTATCAAAAGAAAAGTACATTATAATCCAAATTAGAATGAATAGAATCTAAATTCTTTCATGGAATCTATTTTTACTGTCAGCAACTACAATAATTCTACCTTCCAGCATAAATAATTCCCCAATAATGTTATTTCTATGCTTACCTACATTACGTATTTTTTGGAAATTGACCTTTTTTCGAAATGGAATTAACCTCTAAACGAAATTGACTTCAACTTTTGTATTGTTTGAATCCAATGAAATTAATACAACCAAGAAGAAATATTTTTGTCATTCATCTAACTAGTGACATATATAAACGAAATTAAATTAAATAATGAAACTTATTATAAATTTTATATAAAAGTAAAATTTTGAAAAAGAAATTAAATTAAATAATGAAACTTATTATAAAAATTAATTTCTTCTATGATTTAACTTGATGCATGATTAGAACTTTAATTATTTTCAATAATTAAAAAAATATCATTAATAAAATCATAAATAACTATATAGTTGAACTAGCATTAAGAAAAAAGTAATATAACATAAAGAAATTAAAGAACTTGCCCAGAATAGTGTTTTGATGGGAAATTGCCATTAAAACCATGTAGAAAAGTGACAAGAGCACCTTGTTGATATGCTTTAAAGTAAATTTAACAAATTAGACTAGAAATGAAGTAATGTAAAGTTTAGAGATAACATTATATATTTTATTATATTTGAATTAAGGCTTAGGAATTCATGTTGCTTTATTTCAAGGAGAATCGGGTTCCCCCTTCATTTTTCCTTTTTTTTCTTCTTTCCCCTCTTCCCTCTTTAGCCACGATTGCACTGCCATTCACCGCCCTTCTTCTTCTTCCCCTGTTTGGTTCTTTAAGATTTCAACCCCTTTGTTGCACTTTTTGTCACTTAGTTCATAAGGGAAGCTTCATTAATAATTTATTTAGTAGATTATAGGAAGGATTTGGAGATTGCCTTGTTGCCATAACAACACTAGCTACAAATAGTTGCCAATGACAAAAAATAGTTAATTAATTATGACTATTTTGATATGATTTTCATTTTTATTTTTTAAATGCTATTATTATATAATTTTCATTTTTAATAATTAAATTTTATTTATATTTAAATAGAGCATTTAATCTAACAAACTAAACATTATGGGCACTATATTCATGCAATTTGAATTTAGTATTAACTTTATAATTTATTCTTGCAATATTATAAAAGAAAAATTGGGGTTTAATGAGTTGAAAAATATCTTATTAGTTGTAAGGAAAATAACATAGGCTTTTTTCCTTGCAAATTCTACCAAGTAGGTACGATTTTTTCATGCCAATGTTGAAAAGTCCTAATCTATTTTAGCTGGATAAATCTTATTTTTTTCGAGATATTGAAAATTTTCACAAAAGTTTTAGCGGGATAATTCTGATCCACAAAACCTTAAGAACTTATCTTTTTTTTGTTCAGATAATTTTTCTCTGTCTCTTCCCTTTTGCTTCTTTTCCCTCGTCGTCGCTTCTCTCAGGCTCTGTCAACGGACTTGTCTCAGACAAGGTCTCTGAAGCGTCGATCTCTTTGGCCAATTGAAAAGGATGATACCTTGACAAGGAGAGCTCTTACCGATGGCATCAAATTGTCCAAATAATCTAAACTTTACTTTGTTTTGCACTCATATGTGCTTTCCTGTGAGGTGTGGTTTGTATCTTCATGATTTGAATTCTATATTTATCCATAAGTTTCAGTCTTCCTCGGAATTCTTTTGATATGTTATGAGGTTAATGGATTCTATTATTGGGTATGAGATTTTTCAGGGATTTTGGTGAAAATGATAAAAAAGTATTTTTTATTGTCGTTTCTTCATTTCTGTTCTTAATATTAGTAATGGAAGTTCTTAGTCGGTCTGTTAGCTTAAGTTAACTTTTATATGTATATTTTGGCTACTTTTGAAGACCAAGATATTAGCAGATAAGTGTAGGTTTATAATGATTAATGGTATGAAAATTAGTTAGAAATTTTTGAGGCAGAAGAATGCATTCTAATTTCTGATTTATTCTTTATATGGAAATTCTCGTGGATTTATTAGGAAGTTTGGACTCGTGCTGCAGACAGTGCTTCCGTAGTAATGCCAAGGTATGTACATCAATTACGAAGTAGTTGTATGCATTGATTTGAATGGTTCTTGGAATTTATAATTGTCCTCTTACTCGTGCAGTACCGTTGAATGATAAACTTCTCTTCTATAACAGCAGAAGAAAATAGCACAAGGATGATCCTGATTAATAGTTTTCATTTGAATGAATTTTAAGATTATGTTTATTTACTTAATAGTTTGAGGAGGAATAGAAGTTGATGTGAGATTATTTGGATTTATTTGAATGAATTTATAGATTTGGTTGTACATATTGAGCAACTTTAATATCAAACAAAAAGAACAAAATGAGACATAGTTTTGTGTTTGCTAGTAGACACCGTTTTGCTTCCTCATTATTCATTTATTTATTATTTTTGGGATGTGCATAGGAAGTTTATAATGCTGAAACACACACTTACATGGACCTGTACCCGAAACACACACTTATCAGTGCTATGATATATATGTATTAGGTTCCATTTGCTGAATTAATTGGTCTATATTCCTTATATTGGCATGATCAATCATGCCATCTGTTGTGGTACAACCCAAGTCTCACATCCCACAATGGAAAAGCAAAGGAGAAATACCTTAAATATAAGTGTGTCCACCTAACTCCATTAGTATGAGGCCTTTTTAGAGGTGCCCAAAAATAAATCCATGCTGGCTTGGCCCAAAGCAGACAATATCATACTAATGTGGAGTTGAGGGGATGTTTGGTGATCCCAACAAGTGGTATCAGAGCTCAGGTTCGGAGATAGAGCCAATGGTGGACTGCGTTGTGTGGGAGGGTCCTCGATACGACCTTGCGATTGGAGATTCATGTTCAGTGCCTTGTGTCGAAAGTCTTCTTGGAATTGTAGTGGCCAGGCGGCGTGTCCCGTTGATTGAGAATGGCAGTGCAAGATGATTTGACGAATCAATAGATTATTGCTAGAGGAGAGGCCACGTGTTGTGTGGTCTTTGGTTTGAGGGGTGGATTGTTGTGGTACAACCCAAGTCTCACATCCCACATTGGAAAAGCAAGGAAAAAATACCTTGAATATAAGTGTGTCCACCTAACTCTATTAATATGAGGCCTTTTGGGAGGTGCCCAAAAATAATTCGTGCGGGCTTGGCCCAAAGCAGACAATATCATACTAATGTGGAGTTGAGGGGATGTTTGGCAATCCCAACACCATCTTCATCTTACTCATCAGCATTGTGACTTGCATTTTTTTAAATGCTGTAATAATATAAAGCTTTGATTCAGCAGCTTAAATCTTGCCGAACAAATTAAGTTTTTTCACTTCAGAGTTTTGAGTTTCTAAAGACAGTAAATGATTTCTCAATGCATTTGTTTATCTTAATGCATTTGCAACTGGACTATTTATTATGGCACAAATTTCCTTTCGAAGAAAGTTTTGCTAAAGTTGACTAGATCTACTTTCTACTGGTAGGTGCTAGCTGATAGAGTTAATCTTCCATGTATGCTGGTCAAGGGAAGCTACTATACTGGCACTGATGATGGACCTGTAAATTTGATCAAGATAAATGATGGAAGGTGATGATTTTTTACTTGACTTTTCTGTTAAATTTGATATTGTCATATGGCAAAATAAATCATATATTTTGTATTTATCTAGGATTTCGACTCTAATCGGTATGGACATCTTGTTTAATACATTTCATTTTTCCTTTTTTTAAATGTAATTATGTTGTATGAAGATCATGGCTGGCCCAAGAAGTTCGATGCTATATTCTGGTCTTTTATTCACCGTTATTCTTTCTCTTTAAGAGATGTATCGGGCAACGTTAGAATTGACAGAATTATTTAGCATACTTGGAGGCTTTATCAGTTCTTTCCTTTTCCTTGTGCTTTTAACAGTGAGTTCACTTTTTTATTTGTCATTCATATTTGTGCTTCAACAATTTGTTCAGTATCTCAATTATTATAGAGAATAGAATCATGAATGAAAACCAGTGGATTGTGTTTCCCTCTCAATTAGAAAAGTTTAACTTTGTAAAAGCGACATGGAGTTCTGACTAAAAGTGGAATTTAATGATTTTGTATTTGGCATTCCTAGGCCCGCAGAGATGGCGTTGATGAACCCTTTGCATAGGAGAGCAGAGAGTTCTTAAGCAAGCTTTGCATAGGAAAGGTGATTATAGACAAAAATAAATTAATTTCTAATTAATTTTCAACTTTGTTTATTAAAATAGGACTAAGACTTTTTATTTTATTTATTAATATCTTGTAACTCAACCAATTAATTATAATTTTAATCATAAACAATAAAGCATACTATTCGCAATCCTATCTATTTGAGCTGGATAGCTTATGCTTCATGATAATGATGAATTATATGATATTTTTAGTATGTTTTTAGGTATTTAATTGAGTTAATTTTGTATTAATTAGGTTGAATTTGAGTTTATTTGGTTAATTTTATGTTTTTGGAGTTAATTGTAAACTTTGATATTTTTCAGGGTTATTTGCAAGAAAAAGGACTTAATTGTAAAAAGGGAATAAGATTTGGGCCAAAAGTGTAAAATTGGAAAATTCATGCAAAACAATTGTCATGAAGTCCAGGAGACTCATGCATGGCCACGTGAAGAGCAAGAAGGAATTATCCATGGCCACGTGAGAAGGAAAAAAAAAAAGAGCAATTGGTGTACACGTGACCACGTGTGAAGCAAAGAAGAAACACACGTGACCACATGTGAAGATTAACTAGCCAACACGTGACCACGTGTAGAAATACACTAGGAAACACGTGGCCACGTGCTCAATCTCCCATTCCATGAAGGATTTTCTCCAAGCTTCCTATTTGAGCATAATTCACTTTCTATTTGATTTCTGGAGTTTAAGAAGGAATCTACTACGTCTTTGGCATATAAATAGCAGTTTAAAACACCAAAAAGAGAGATCAATTAGGGAATTAGGGAAAAATCTTAGAATTAGGCTTAGTTTATTTTACGTTGTTTTTATTTTCAACTTTGTCTTTAGTTTATAATTATGTTTAGGAAATAGTTTTTTCTTCTTTTGCTAATAGATTCTTAAAATCTTATATTTTCATTGTTATGACTTTATTTTGAGCTTAATTTAAATATTAGATGATTATTGCTTGGTTTTAAGCATATTCTTATCTTTGATTGTATTGAGACTAATTGTTGGTTTATTGAATAAATAACTAAAAATTGGTTTTGACATAGTTAATGATTTGTATGTTCTTGGGTTAACTCTTTAATATTTATGCATGATTATTATCCGAAATATGAGATAGTTATGTGTTAATTTTATTGGTTAATACTAAGAGAGGACGAACTAAGAATGAATTGGAGTTGAATCACTTGAGAAAGGCTTCAATGAAAGTTTAGGAAGTTGAACTAGATTTGTATGCTAAGTATAAGATTTGTCTATGAGTTTAATAGTAAGAATGATATACTTGAATAAAGATATCTTGTTTTATTACTAGTTTTTCCATAATCACTGGTGTTTATATTGAATTTAAGTCATTACATTGAAAGTTAAGGTTGATAGTTTCTTTAGCAAGAGAATTTCAGTTATTGTTTTGATTTTAATTCATGTTTTAGCTTTTGTTTTGTTTAATTGTTTATTTTGTTTAATTTTAACCTTTAAATCAAAAACATTTGGGAAACAATCTCAGGTTGATTTAATTCATACATAGATATTATCCTTAGTAATTCATGTTCCCTTGGGTACGATATTTAGAATTTTAATCTATATTTTCCTGTATTACTAGCCAATCTAGTACACTTGCTAGACACCGGTTAAAGGTTTTGAAAAAACTTTACCGAATGCTAGCAAGTGTACTAGATCGGCTAGTAATACAGGGAAATATAGATTAAGTATCCAAGGGAACATGGATTGCTAAAAATAATATCTATGTATGAATTAAATTAATCCGAGATTGTTTCTCAAATGTTTTTGATTTAAAGGTAAAAATTAAACAAAATAAACAATTAAACAAAACAAAAGCTAAAACATGAATTAAAAACAAAACAATAACTAAAATTCTCTTGCTAAAGGAACTATCCACCTTAACTTTCATTGTAATGACTTAAATTTAATATAAACACCAGTGATTATGGAAAAACTAGTAATAAAGCAAGATATCTTTATTCAAGTATATCATTCTTAATATTAAACTCATAGACAAATCTAATACTTATCATGAAAATCTAGTTTTAACTTCCTAAATATTCATTGAAGCCTTTTTCAAGCAATTCAACTCCAATTTATTCTTAGTTTCTCCTCTCTTAGTATTAACCAAAAAAATTCACACATTATTATCTCATATTTCGGATAATAATCATGCATAAACATTTAAGATTTAATCTAAGAACATGCAAATCATTAACTATGTCAAAACCAATTTTTAGTTATTTATTCAATAAACCAACAATCAATCTCAACACAATCAAAGATAAGAATATGCTTAAAACCAAGAAATAATCAACCGATATTGAAAATTAAGCTCAAAATAAATTCATAACAATGAAAATATAAGTTTTCAAGAATCCATTAGCAAAAGAAGAAAAACTATTTCCTAAACATAATTAAAAACTAAAGACAAAGTTGAAAAGAAAATAAAAACAACGTAAAATAAACTAAGCTTAATTCTAAGATTGATTCCTAATTCCCTAATTGATCCCCTCTTTGATGTTAGAGTTGTCTATTTATAGGCAAAAGATGTTGTAGAAGCCTTCCAAACTTTCTAAATTGGAGTAGGAAAAGATTCCTTCTTGAATTGGAGAGAATCGGGAATCCTTCGCTTCATGGGAGACTCAACAAGTGGCCATGTGTTTTCTAGTGTAAATCCACACATGGTCATGTGTTGTTTCTTGAAGAAAATCACGTGGTCATAGGTTTCCTTTGGCTTTCCTTCACATGGTCACGTGTCTCCTTCTTGTTCTTCTTTATTTCTTCTCACGTGGCCATGCATCGAACTTCTAGACCTCACGATCACTAATTAACATGAATTTTTTAAATTCACAGTTTTGGCCCAAATCTTCTTGCCTTTTTACAATTAAGTCTTTTTTCTTGCAAAATAACCCTGAAAAATACCAAAATTAACAATTAACTCCAAAAATATAAAATTAACCAATTAAACTCAAATCTAACCTAATTAACACAAAATTAACCTAATTAAACATCTAAAAACATACTAAAAACACTATATAAATCACCATTATCAAATACCCCACACTTAGACTTTGCTCGCCCTCGAGCAAATTAGAACAATCCAACTTCTCAAAATAATCAAACTCAAATAAAGAATCATGCATTTCAAAATCAAGTGTAACAATTAATAAGAGCACTTAATAAAATTTTCAACTAGAATAAATTCAACCAAGACAATATAAGTTAGTTTCCTTGTGTGTGTACAAGACCAAAACAATTTCAGTATTTTCAAAATCTAGAACACCAATGCAAATTCATAGTCAAGTTTAGAATGAATGTATACATGAGTATACACATGGTTTCACACTTGAAACTCTAGAAACATCATAGGCCTCTCCTTTAGCAACAGAACCCGAAGGTCATCTCAGCTAAACAACTCAAAAACAAATCTTAGAATCACTTAGGTCTTTTAAAGGTTGTAATGGGGTTAAGGTATTGGTTATCAAAGAATGGATAAAAGATCAACAATAAGAATAGCTACTATAAGATAAAATAGACTAAAAATTTACAAATTTCATCCCATTAACTTAATTAATAAAGAACTTAGCCAAAATTTCCCAACTCTTCACAATTCAAAGTACAATCTTAAAATTCTCTCAATTTCACCATTTATACCCTTTTAGAAGTCATAATTATTTTTTCTTGTAACTACCCCACACTTAAGATTTTGCCATACATGCTAGCTTTATTTCAATATTTCTTTCTTTTTTTTTCTTTTTTTTTCTCTTTCTTTTTTTCTTTTTTCTTTTTTCTCTTTTCTTTATTTATTTATTTTTTTCACTAGCTTTGATGTTGGCATTACAATAATATAACTTGAGCAATCACAAGATCACAATTCACTATTCACTTGACTTCAATAATAGCCATTAACAATAAAATAAAAAATATCTTATCACACCCATCAACATATCCAATTCTTATTAATCCATCCTATCCTAGAGTGGCCAATTCTAGAAGAAAAGATAAAAGTTTTTTAGGCTATATGGTAAAATAAATAAGTGTAACAAGAAAAATAAATATGGTACGCATTAAGCATACCTTATTAGGCTCAAAATTGGCTAACAACGGATAACTATGCATAAAGGGTAGGAAAACAAGTTAAGATATGGCTTAACAATACAAACATTGCCTAAATCACTTTCCAAAGTTGAATTGAGTTGCTTATATACTTTGAAGGGTGATGAGGAAGGTTCTAGTGTTCTAAGATTCATCACTTAACTATTTCATGCATTGATTTTCTTTAAGTTTAAAAACTGGTCTTAAGTGCTCAAAAATGTAGAAACTAACAAATATAAGCCAAATTGAATATTAAACGAGCCAAAAATTTATTAAATAACATGCTTGTTGTAATGCTCAACAAGAATTTTAAACATTGCACATTTTAAATTCAAGTTCAAAATGTTCAATTTTTGAGACAAACTAGGGCGAACTAAGTTAAATGTACGATAAATGATAAATTAATTTTTTAAAAACTAAACATGCAAACTAAAAACCAAACTAAACAACTAAAACAAAAACAAAAATGACTAAAAAAAATAATTCACATAATTCATGAGTAAGAAAATAAGTAAGGTAAGAAACACTCCCTTAGTTGGATCTTCAATTTTTAGCTCAGGTGAGCTCTATCCCCCTCTTTAAAATCTTGCTGTCCTCGGCAAAGTATGAAAAATTTCAGCACACTTCATCACTTTTGAGAAACAAGTTAGTATCCAAGAGAAATGTAAGCTTAAACATACCACACCTAGAACCATGATCAAGTCAAAAAGAAGGCATGAGATCAATGAAATTAAGTTAACAAGCAAACATGCCTCTAAAGCGAATATATATATTGCAATAAATAAGACTTAATATACATGGTAACTAAGTAAACAAATGAACTAGGCCAAACTTGCTTAAGTGCTTAATGGATAATATCTGTTACAAGGTGCATAATCTCAAGTGTAAAGTGAATTGGTGATGGTTAGGCTTAAATAAAAGGAAGAGAAAGATTTTAATTGGTCATGCTAAGCACAAAATGAAATAAGCCCATTCAAATACAAACTCAACCTATATGAAGCCAACAATGAAGTTCAATGTCAAATAATAAGCAGCTAGGATTAAATGCAATGCATAGCTGAAAATCAATTCTCTAAGCAAACTTATATTCAACATTAATGAAACCTATACCAATTTATTTGACTTAAACTTCATCAGTTAAATTATGCAAGGGAAAAATTAAGTGTGTGTCTTAGTGAAAAGGTGTGTGCTTGGGTAAGAAATGAAGTGTAACATGCTCTATTACAAGTGATTTAACTCCAATTTATTCTTAGTTCCTCCTCTTTTAGTATTAACCAATAAAATTCACACATTATTATCTCATATTTCGGATAATAATCATGCATAAATATTTAAGATTTAATCTAAGAACATGCAAATCATTAACTATGTCAAAACCAATTTTTAGTTATTTATTCAATAAACCAACAATCAATCTCAACACAATTAAAGATAAGAATATGCTTAAAACCAAGAAATAATCAGCCGATATTGAAAATTAAGTTCAAAATAAAGTCATAACAATGAAAATATAAGTTTTCAAGAATCCATTAGCAAAAGAAGAAAAACTATTTCCTAAACATAATTAAAAACTAAAGACAAAGTTGAAAAGAAAAATAAAAACAACGTAAAATAAACTAAGCTTAATTCTAAGATTGATTCCTAATTCCCTAATTAATCCCCTCTTTGATGTTAGAGTTGTCTATTTATAGGCAAAAGATGTTGTAGAAGCCTTCCAAACTTTCCAAATTGGAGTAGGAAAAGAATCCTTCTTGAATCGGAGAGAATCGGGAATCCTTCGCTTCATGGGAGACTCAACACATGGCCATGTGTTTTCTAGTGTAAATCCACATGTGGCCATGTGTTGTTTCTTGAAGAAAATCACGTGGTCATGGGTTTTTTTGGCTTTCCTTCACGTGGTCACGTGTCTCTTGCTTCTTTCTCACACGTGGTCACGTGTCTCCTTCTTGTTCTTTTTTATTTCTTCTCACGTGGCCATACATCGAACTTTTGGACCTCACGATCACTAATTAACATGAATTTTCCAAATTCACAGTTTTGACCCAAATCTTCTTGCCTTTTTATAATTAAGTCATTTTTCTTGCAAAATAACCCTGAAAACATCAAAATTAACAATTAACTCCAAAAATATAAAATTAACCAATTAAACTCAAATCCAACCTAATTAACACAAAATTAACCTAATTAAACATCTAAAAACATACTAAAAATACTATATAAATCACCATTATCACTTCACAGTTTCCTCAACTGGAAGAACTATATACATATATTGTTTTTTAATTTTTACATTTTTGCTTTATTTCGAGATTGCTCTAATGCAATTTCCTTTTATTTCAATTTTTTTTGGTCAGAGATTTCTTCCATTGATTTTCTCTGGTTCATAGAAGCTTGCAAGACTCCATCTCCTCCTAAGGTACTTCATTTTTTATTTTTTGATGTTTTAGTTAACTTGAAGAGGTGCGATTTGATGTGGCTTATGATATTTTTACCAAATATCTGCATGATAGGCTGAAAAAATAAAAGTATTTATTAGATTGAACTTTTTTCCCCCTGAATAGGCTAATGTTATGGAGTTTGCTAGGTCCATATTACTATTGAGTTAATGGTATCATTATTTTGCAATGAGATTGTGCTTGAAAGTTGGACCTGTATATTTTCTGTTATTTGAATTTAGATGTTTATACGTTCAACATCCACCCAAATGAGAAGCTAACATCTGTTAGTATCTGCCTTGTGGTTAGCTTGCATCCACACCCTCCTCCCCCTTTATATATATATATATTGCACATAAATTAATGAATTTTCCTTATTGGATATGTAACAGAGGATGTTTCCACAAGCAAATGACTCAGAAGGGCTATGTAGACTGCTTAATTGTTCAGGAAAGGGTGACAAACTTGGGGTGATACAGGAATTAGAAAAAGGTGTCGAACCTAATTTTGCTGATTATGATAAGAGAACAACTCTTCACTTAGCATCCTGTAAAGGCTGCACATAAATTGTTGTCCTACTTCTTGAGAAAGGGGCTGATGTAAATTTTGTAGATCATTGGGGTCACACCGTGAGTTCATTGATTATTTAATTTTATCAATAACATGAGCCATTGTGTTGTCTAGTAGATGAGCAAAAGCTGTTAACATTGCGCGATTCTATTTCATTATGCACTACATCTTCTATGCTGCTATTGTCACCTTCTATGGCATTCGCTAGTCACCACCTTCACACATGCAGGAAATTGAATATCATTTTCTTTTTTAGTTCACTTGATTTGAATCAAAATGCTGAGAAATTAAATGAAACTTTGTGCAGATTTGGGAGAATTTCGTAAAAGAGGAGGAAGTTTCCAATGGTCCAGTTGTCGAAAGCAAATAGAAAGAAGTTCTAAAGGTAGCCAGTAATATGATTGGATAATCTTGCAACTTCTTATTTCATAAAATAGTCTGTGAAGTTGCTATTTATTATTTATTTCAGGTGGTAGTTACAAAAGTCCTAGGTGGTGGTCAGTTCCATGTCCAAGCAGCCGGGGACCAAAAAATAGGCTCTTTTCAGCAGCAACTTGCGTTCTTGAATCTTCAAGAAGCTCCTATTCTTGGTGCTTTTAGTCCTAAGAAGGGTGACATTGTACTTGCTCAATTCAGTGCAGACAATTCATGGAACTGAGCAATGGTTAGACACATATACCTCTATTTATTTGTACTTTTATTTATTCTGCTAACTTTAATGTTTTAACTCAAACGTATAAAATGTATAAGATGTATAGCTTGAATTATTTGATAATTATAAAAAATTTATAATAATTTAGGATCAAATTTACCGACGAAAAAATATCGTTCGCTAATTTGCCCACGGGATATGACAAACCGTAGGCAACTTTAGCGATGATTTTTTTTCGTAGGTAAATTTGCCTGCAGAGTACTTATTTTCGTCGGTAAATTTACCTATGGAATACTTATAACCATCGGTAAATATACCTATGGAATTTTAAATCTGTTGGTAAATTTACCGACGGAAATATTGTACCTACAACCGATTGCCCTTTGCCAGTTTTCGTCACTAAATTCCGTCAGTATTTTCGTTTTCCTACGAAAATTTACTTATTTTCGTCGAGAAACTGCATTTTTCTTGTAGTGTTCATAGGCAAATGGCTTCTCCAAATTTTGAGATTTGTTATTTATTTACAAGGTTTAACAGGGAGGACCTAAGAGCTTATTTAGTTGTAGTATACTTAAAACATTAGTGCATTTGATGGGAGAGAAATACGCTGTCCTTTGTTGATTAGGCTTTGCATGCACAATTTTCACTGGATAAACTACTTTATGTTTGGGGTCTAATGGGATTTTGCATATGAGGGTGTTTTAAGGTGTTCCTAACTTGCATCCGGAAGCCTTTTGGAGCTCTTACTCTAATTTTTGTTCCTCCTTAGCCCATTATCTTTTTTTCTAATATTTCTTTCACTTCTATCATGGAATTTTGCCTTATCAAAACAAATTAAATAAAGTAGTCAAAAAAATCAAATCACAAAAAGAAGGCAACTTGTATGTGAGGAAGCATAACACATCTGCTCATCCCTTCTATATATGGTATGCTACAAAGAGGCCATCAGTATCTGGAATATAGGGCAACATAATAGTGATTGTGTTTGACTAAACTATATGGCTTGACTAAACTCCATATTAGACTTCCACCCCATATATCATTTGGCTGATGAATTGTGACTTACTGGTCCATAACTCTATGTCTCACATCTATAGTGCATTATCAATTCCATGAAATGGTTTTGGAGATTTGTTTCCTTACGATGGTGCTATTGTATTTGTCTTTAGGGCTTGTAAATATTTATTGTTTGGTTTTGAATTGGTCATTACATGATTTATACTTAATGCCTAAGGAGGATCTAATCATGTAAGTTTCTTCTTCTTGATGAGCATATTATAACTAAAGAGCTTCTGGCTCACTGAACTGAATGCTGGTTCTCGTTTTATAGGTGTTGCTATAGTGTCGAGTAATTCATTATTTTCATCTCTTTGTTGTATGAAAAGTTTATTATGATACTTGGAAACTAAAGTTACTTGCCTAAGTTACTTGATATGTTTTTAGTTATTATTTTTTTTTCCTCAGGAGTTTTCTTTCTTTATATTCACTTATCTCTTAAGGTGTAAAAAAATTTTAGGAAAAATTACTACGCATGTCCTGATGATGATGTATGTGTATGGCCTAAGTGTGTATAGTTAGAAATTTATTGGGTTCATATGCAGGTGTTTGCTTAAAGTTTAGTGACTATTTTCTTCCTTCCATGGAAAATGTAGAAAACTAAGTGAAAAATGGTGGACATCTTCTGCATTGCTTCAGTGGCTATCATCTGTTTGTCTTGTGAGCTCACATTTTTGGCATTTGGAAATTTTGGATGAATATTGTCGTTCCAATATATGGTCCAAAGTTCCACGAGTCTCCTAGCTGACGGCCTGCATGCACCTGTACTTTAGGAGGTTTATTTATATCACTCTTGTATGATAGAATGTAGGAAGCATGAATAGATTGAACACTTTAATTTAATAGATAAGCATTGTTGAAGAAGAGAAAATGTTAGAGAGGTCTTGAATGGAAAATTTTGATAATGTTCTGTTGCTTAATTGTTATAGTGGTTATTTTATTTATTTTTGCAGAATGTAAAGGCATATATGAGGCATGGAACAACTAGAGAATCACTTCTCTTCTATAAAGAGGCTTTTCTAGGTGAGTTTCCTTTTATGTACAACTTTTTAACTGTTTGGTTGTGTGTGCTCCAAATGTCTCACTAATTTGCACAAGATATGGCATGGAATATCCTGATATGTCGTGTCTATTCTCTATTGTGTAAAATTAGTTCTTTACTCTTAGAATTAGGTGTGAATATATTGGATATATTGAAATTTCAAGAAATTCTCACAAATCAATGGCACACATACATGCATTGATTTCAATTTTTTTTTCATATTCAATTTTTATTTGACTCTTGACCTTAAATGGATTTTCTTTTTCTTTGTATTTAATTTTTATTCATAGATTTCGGGCATGCTATTGTTCTTGAGCCATAAAATATGGTAGCTAATCTTGCGGAGAAAAGACTAAGAAAACTGATGAGTTAATGCTATGCATATGCATCCTCTGCATTCTCACAAATAAAGAAGGTAACAATATCACAATAGATCCTAAAATTTTGGGTGAAAGAAACAAAAAGGAAGCTTAAGTTCTCTGTGCATAGCATTTTATACATTTCTACTTGTGCTATTTCATTTTTCATTTTTTTCCTTGATTGGATAATGTGAAAAACATTAGTATAAAAGGAAGTTTGCTAATTGTGTGTGTATTTACCCTAGCTGCTCTGTGTTCAAAAGGAGGAGGACATATTCTCATTAGTTTTTTGTTTAAATGTACCATTGTTCAAGGGAACTTCCTGTGTCTATTCTGAATGAAATCAGCAATTTATAATTAATTTTGAGATTGTAATGGTGTCGTATTCATGTTCTGAGAATTTTGGGGTAGAGGTTTCTATCATTTTTTAATTAATTTTTCAATATAGTCTAATACTATACCATATCAAAATTATTAATTCAATGAGTTATATGTGTTGATTATACATAGGATTCAAGGGATTTACAAAGCTGATTAGCATTGAGTGAATAAATTTTGGTAGTTGTTTAGCAACAGAAATTGTTTTCCGTTGCAATTCTTTTAATATTGGCTGAATTTAGCAACGAAATTAATTTCGGTTGCTAAATTTAGCAACGGAAAACAATTTCTGTTGCTAAAATACCAATCATCAAATTTGTAACCGAATGTTCCGTTGCTATTTTCTGTTGCTAATTTTTTTTAAACAAAGGAAATTCAACAAATTTAGCTGCTAATTTCCGTTGCTATTTGCTATTTTTCTTGTAGTGTTAAAAATAAGGAATTTATTTGCAAATTCCACCTATTTTGATGGAATTTGGTAAAGGCATAACGAATTTCATGGAATTCAATTCTTTTTTTTTTTTGCATTCCAAGCATAAATATTTAGAATTACAAATGAATTCTATAAAATTTTATGAAATTCATTCATTCCAAGCAAGGCCTAAGGGTTCAAAATCGAACATCACAATCCTTTAATAACTCAACTTTGTCAAGATAAGATAAGGTGACTCTATCCTTATTTCATTCCATGTTTATCTATCTATACTAGAATCTTAAACACATTCAAACTCTATTACTTAGCCCTACAAATAGCCAAGTGATTCTGGTATGGGCTTATTCTTGACTATTTTCTCCTTCTCATCTTATTTTTCTAAAACACTTCCTGAATTGATCGTCAAAGCATTCCTAACCGGAACTACCATTGGTTTTTCATTCTTTTCAAGTTATTCTCTGCTTCTAGATAACTAGGTCACAGGCATTTCCTCTAATATCCTATCCAGTTAATAGTCTGAATTTTTGAGCTATAATCATTATGGATATTTTCCTCTATCTAAATGTCACACACGATTCATAAGAAAACTAGCTTGAGATAAATCTACCTTTGTTTCCGGCAACTCATCCATTTTTTCCTTTAAGACCCACTCGTTCTCCAACTGCCATTCCATCCCTAGCGGATGTAACGCCCATATAACCCCAAATAGGGTATATAATGCAAGAAAATGGAAATACTTATTTCATTTTAGTGATGCACAATGTTTACAGAATAAAGGAAATAATGAGAAGTAATTATCTAGCAGCACATATACATATAATTACTATGAAGGTAATATACATACTAACATACATATGGGTTTAATTACAAAATGACAAGATATTCGTACAAAAATTTCTTCATATAATTTGAAATTACAACATTCCAAAATAAAGACCTAACACTAAGTCGGACACCGACATGAGATAACTTGGGTCAATATGGTTGCTCCAACTCCCAAAAACTTGCTCACTGCAACACATACAAACAAGTAAACATGGATAGCTACAAGGAAATAATTTATATGAGAAAAATAGTTAAATAATTAAATAAAGAAAATAACTCATAAATTCTAACTTTATTCAGGAAATTTCTATTGGTCTTTAGGCACAATATTAATCAATTGGGGGTAAATATACTCAACTCATCACATATTTTATTCAAGTAGCACACACACACATGCATTTCCTGTCATTATTTATGAAATTAAGTAATAGATACAGAGCAGAAGATACTCTTAATGAGAATCAAACAAAAGAGGTATTAACCTCAGAGTTCATGAATCAGAAGGTGTAGTAACACCATTTTTAAAAGACACCGTAGTGTCACAGAAGCAACAATAAATATTTTGCATAGTTTGCATTGATTTTTTAAGGTCTTTTTTTAATTTTTTAATATGGTAGGACATGTTTATATAAAGAAATTTTCATCTTATTTCATACATTTATATATAATATAAATATAGATAAAATAAAAATTATTATTTAATTAATAAAATAATAAAAACTTATTATGTTAGGTGAGCTAAAAAAAACTTGTGGACTTGAAAAATTCGGACAGAATACACGAAATCATATAAGAAAAAATAAAAGAAATAAAAAGAAAAAATATATAAACTGAAAATTTAAAAATACACGGAAAAGAAATAATTGGAGTAACAGCAATACTCAATTAATTGCATAAAGTTTATGACTAAGGATTAAACAAATTAGCAATATACAATTAAGCAGAAAAAATAAAATAAAAAATTCAACAATAACAGTAATAACTAATAAGACGACCGTAACTTACCAAATTTTATTGATCTGGCATTAGCAACCTGCAAATATACAAAATTTAAAAGTTAATTAACATTAAAAAAACAAACATTTAAACGTAAAATCAAGCATAATATATCTAAGTAAAAGGAACAACTGCATGAATATCACCAACACAACTAATATAGGTGAGTTTTGAGATCTCTATATTTAATTATTTATACCAACAAATTAAATTGTATTTTGTTAGAATTCAACTTGTAGTAATTGCATTAGAAATGTTCAAATGTGCGATGACAAAGAAAACATAATATATATATATATATATATATATATATATTTCAAATAAATATTATTGTAATTAGAGAAAATAAAATTTCTCATTTTAGTTAACTCTGCATTTGCTGGACTTTGAAATATATATTAGTTATCATTGAGTGGGCAATCAGATAGACGCATTGTATCCTCATGCTTTGATCGAGCTGGTTTGCTAACCTTTTGTTTAATGGATTTAAACATGATTTTCCCAGGTGCAGGTATCAAGATGTTTATTTTTTGGAACAAAGAATTAGCAGGATTCAAGCAGATAAAATTATTCATGATTTGGGTTTTGACAACTCTTTCCGAGTTGAAGCTCGAGCTTAATTTCTTGGGTGAAATCTGAATTTTGTGGAGGCAAGGTATTAGTGTTAATGTAGAGAAGTGCTCTAATCAAGCTGTTCACATGTCAGTTTCGGTTCCTTTCTCTCCTGTTGACAGCAGTTTATGCGGATCCGAATTCCTTTTGCAGACGCAAGCTTTGGTTCTGACTCATGTTTGTTTGCTAGAAATAGTAGGGTTAATTTAACTCATACTCGCTGATGAATTAATAATATGTTAATCATAAAATAAAAATTGTAGCATAAAAAAAAATTAAACTCCCAGAATTCATCCCAAATACTTATTTTCGTTTAAAATTGACTCAAATCCTACCAAAATACACACATAGCATGACAATTCATTTGCACCTATACATGAACTTGACACATCATACGCTAGTTATAATATGCCCCAAACAAGTACCACGTCACAGAGACATGTCCAAAATTATCACATCAGACATGACACATCAGCTTGACACATGTACAAATGATAGACGTAACCTATTTTGAAGATATCATGTGGATCTTGGTAGAAGTACATGATTTATGGTGGCACCCAACTCGTCCAACCCGATTTCAACCATTTGAATTAAAAGGTAATTTTCTTTATTATTATAATATATATTTTTTTAAGGTCGGTCTCATTTTTATCTAAAAAATCGAATATTAAACAGTTGATATGATACTTTGAACCTCATAAACATACTTAAACATTGCCCTCATTTTTTTGAATTTCAAATTAGTTAAGCTGAATAAAATTGCTACACAATTGGTCGATTAACATTATATTTATTAAAAAAATCATTATATAAGTACAATGGACACAATAGTCCTAGCGGTATGCAATATTTATAGAAAAGGTTTTAACGACTAATTGAATACTAGAGTATTCAATTAGTATGTACCATGTGGTAATTTGACATTGAATTAATTTATAATAATTTAAAGAAATAATGTATTAAATGGAAATTTTACATTTTGTGGAGGATGCAACTTTTGTCTCTCCTATTGTTGGTATGTAAAATATAGCGTAGAGGGCACAGTGAAAAATAACCCTTGAGGATCGATAGAGGGAAAGCCCTAACTTAAAACAACTTTTGAGAAGAACGTGAGCATACTTTCTCCAAGAACACACACACACACACACACACACACATATATATATATATATATATATATATATATATATATATGAATAAATTAATTAAAATAACTTACTACCTACGACTGAAGCAATAACATATATAGTATATTTGGTTCAGAATTCTTTCCTATGCATTGCTTGTATATCCACAAATTGGCAATTAGGACCTGAAACTGAATCTTTTCACACTTCAGGAGCGCTAAGTGCTAACCATGCATGCAGTTTTTGTTGTTGTTATTTTTATTATTGTTGTTGTTGTTTCCACAAGCTCATGGAGATGGGTGAGGGAGTATATATCACCCTTATATTCAAGGGGAAAACAGGAACATTATGTTAAGGGGACAAAAATACAAGAACATGTAAAGAAATTTTTAAAAAGTTTAGTTTCTTCTTTAATTTTTTTAATGATAGTTAATTTGTCTTGAAAATGAATTTCTATTTTAAATTAGCACAATATTTTTGATTTATTGTCATTTTGACCTATTTGTCACCAAATTAAACAATAATTTTTCTTCATAAAATTTTTGGCTATCACAAATTTATATTCAAATGCTATAAAATTTTTAATCCAAATCTCATAAAACTTTGAATCTGTTTGTATTGCCTATTCGAACCTAAATTCTCATCTATCCGGATCTTTAGAGTCAATCATCCAAGTATAGCATGCATCTCACATGTCACGTATTGGGGCTAACACTACAAAAAAACTGCAAATTAACGACGGAAATTTCCGTCGCTAATGTTAATTAGGCCAGTCGCTAATATATTAGCGACGGAAATAAAAATCAGTCGCTATTTAGCGACGAATTTTTCGTCGCTAATTTTTTTTCGTCGCTAATTTATATTCCTAATTAGTAGCCGAATTATAACAATAATATTTAGCGACTATATGTTCCGTCGCTAATTATTTTTATAATTATTGCATTATTATATAAATTTACTGTAACATTTAGCGACGATATTTGTCGCTAATATGGTCGCTAATTTTTCTCAAATTCTAACGTGTCCCGCGACAGTTGCTGTCGCGAATCCGTCGCTAAATTATTGCATAATTTAATTTTTTCCTTTTATTGTTTTTTAAAATTTTCATTCTGTACATAATATAAATAATAATCTTATATTATAAAATTCATATAGAATAGATACAAATGAAAATAATAATATTTTCATATATATATATATATATATATAATTTATAATGAATTCATTACAAAACGTAAATCCATATGATCAAATAGACTAAAAAATTAAGAATAAACATCATATATCTCTTTGCAAAGATTAAGAATAAAGTTACATAAAACATGTATAATAAACGACAAATTAAAAATGTAAACCACACCGCTAATAGCTTGTATAAAACCGATTCCATGTCTTCCCCAACGTAACCTGCCTGGAGAGAGAAAGAGAGAGATAAAGCCAAAGTCAAGTTCAACCAGAGCTTCTGAATATTTATGGACAATAGCATTGGCAGGGGCACAACTACAGCAAATATAAGTAGAGCTTACATGGGATAAATTGAGATATGAATTGAATTATTATAATTAGATTGTAATCATGAACTATACTAAGGGAATTCTGAGCAAAATCTGTCATTTTAAGTGAAAGTGCACGTTCATAAGAGCAGAAAGAACCACAAAAAAAGCAGTCCAATGTTATTCAGTACAATACTGTCAAACAAAACAAGTTCTGCTTTTCCTTTGGAAATCACCATGTCCTATTAAGAACTTAAGCTAAAGCTAGAATCAAAGTTGACATTGTCATTATTGAAATATCCCAAATTTGCTGTTAAGTAACCATGCTATTCGATTAATTTAAATTCGGGGCATTATAGAGAAATAGGCAAATAATATCATATAAAATATTTTTAAAAATAATTAGTGAGCATAAATATTCACTTAATCTTTTTTTACTGAAATAAATTAATATTAACCACACAAATATTCCCAAATTTCATTAACTTTTACCCTTATGTAACTATTACATAATTATATTCACTTTTACCCTTAGTGCGAAGAATACAAGGAAATAGTCCTATGCAAGGAAATAGTCCTTGTTTAACAGAATGATGCCTGCAGCTTACAGCCTTAATATTTGATAATGTTCTTAAATTAGTTCAGTAGTTTCCTACTGCATTCCTAAATCATCAACATAAATAGCCTTATCTCATAAGAACAAAAATGTAAATAAACACAATGCGAACAGCAGATAAATACCGTAATAAATGATTTCAGATATAACAGGTACACATTTAAAGAAAAGGAAATAACAGAGATAATTTGCTCACATGTTATCTGTATTGAAGAAGAGGTCCAGGACTCTACCATCTGGTGTCGTCGTAACCTTGACTCTTCGAATTGTAAGCTCAAGCTCAGAGAGAGCCTGAGTAACATCTAAAAACAAAACTTACAATATGAATCAGAATCATGAAGGAGACATTCAAATCCTTCAAAGAACAGCAGCAAGCAAAGCAAATCGCTATTACCGTGCAATAATCCTTTTCTATCAAGGCAAAAGAAGTTCAGCAAGTAAACTGGAGATGAATTAGATGTTGCAGGCTGCTGGTCTAAATAGAAGGAGATTGAACAAGATGGGTAAATAGATAGAAGACGGTTCTTCAAATTCAACCATCTTACAAGAGAGCAAGAACTAGGAACCACCCAGAATACCATGTAGCACCATATCCCATCGGTAGAAACATCTACAAACATTTTAAAAGAATACCATAACAAAATGACTCTTGTCGTGTATTATTCTGCAAATATTGCAATTTTAGTATATGGTCTGAAGGCTTTTATTATGCTGGTATTAGCCAGTATCTACACTCTTTTACTTTCAAGAAGCAAAACCAAACCTCCATTTTCAGAAAGCTTAATCTGAATATTATTAATTCAAAACCAAAGAACTGTCACAAAGTAAGAGCAAAACTGACAGAGCTAAAAACAAGGGGTAGAGACAGACCTCTACTACAAAACAGAGCAGCAAACAACCAATCAAACCTGCAGTACAAAACCAGCCAGAAACTGAAACAAGCATCAGTAGAAGGCAGCCTAAAAACAACACAACACTACCATACAAACCATCGTACAAAAAAAGTAGATCCCGAAATACCCAAGAGATAAATTAATTAATAATTAATAATTTTTGTAGGGTGATGCCACTTCATCAGCAAACTTGATGTGACGGACCACAAAGCCTCTACCAGTTGCTCTATACTGTCAGTGAGAAATTTAAGACAAGAATCATTTTCCAAAATAAGTAAAGCAAATATATATATATATATATTCCAAGGGAGGAAGACACAGGAAAAGAGAAAAGGGAGAAACATACTTTTGCACCTCCATGTAGTATAGTACATCCAAAATAATGAGTTCTAGTTCCCAAAGAAAATGTGAAGAAGACTGAACACAATTGAAGTTGCATTATGATAAAGCTAAAAACAGCCTGTATTTATGCAGAAATTATCACATATTATCAATCATTGTCTATAGATATGGTAAATACCGATTTTCATAAATAAACAATGAAGAAAGACCCAAATGGAACATACAGTAAATATAACCTTGCCACTTCAAAATACATGCAGGAACATATGTTAATTTTAGGCCAAGAGTGGCATTTATAAAACGAAATAGGCTTAACTGCAGTAAGTGGAAGTTAAAAATATAAATAAATAAATAACAAAAATTACTCCAGTACCTTCAGCAATCCCTGTTCAAGTATAAAACCCATTAAAGCATCCATCAAACAAATCAATTTACTTCGCACACAAAATGAAAGATTATGATGCAACTCAATTACTCCAGTATAATCCAACTTAAAGTAAAAAAAATAAATAAATTAAAACACATTAAAGCAGCTCCATCAAACAAATCAATTTACTTCGCACACAAAATGTAGTATATGCCAAAATGCACTTAAATTATAAAATGAACACAAGTTCTCCATTGGCCATTGGCTTATGTAAACATGATGAGTGAATGAAGTACAAGTTCTCCTAAATCATAATATTCTATTAATCGACATGAGCAAATATGGCATGGCTGCAATTTCTATGGACTCTCTCTCTCTTTTTTTTCCCACGGAATTGGACAAGAAAACAAAACACGAACAGATCAAAATATGCAAAAAATCAAGCTTTATAAATTAAAAATTACTCTGACAATAACAAGTAAAACGAGATAAATAGAGAAAGGGAAATGAACTGAATATTGGTGATATCGTCGTCAGGACTCTGAAGCATCTTGTCCATGCCTTTAGGGCCAAGAATCACCACCGGCAATCCCTACGTGACGCAGCTACGTTTCTTCATCGAGCCAGCAGCCGTCGGATGATGCGAGAGCCGTCGTTGCTGGTGCGCGAGGCGGCGGCGGAGCAACTAGAGGAGCGGCAATCGCACCCTGTCAAATCCCTAGATCTAAAATGGAGGGGAGGGCTGTGAGTAAAGGAGAATTCAATTCTCCTTGAATTAAAGTCTACATGGATTTTAAATTTTCCACTAACCAAAACTACGTAGTTTTAGGTGAAGGTAGGAAAAATTCAATATAGTCCCTTTACTCTTCCAATTTGAATTCCTAAGCCCCAATTCAAATATAATAAATCATAAAATATATAATACATTAGTGTATATGATAGATTGATCAAATATGTTAATTAAATTATTAAAATTGTTGTTCTTTTATAATTATATTTTCTATAATAGGCTAAAATAAATTACTTATATTAATCGAATTGCCTAAATTTAGAAATTAAATGTGAAATGTATAAATTGCCATGTTCATTAAATTAGTTATCAATAAATTGGTTAAATAAATAATTTATTATTTAAATTCATAGATATAATATATATACATATTGAATACATATTGATTAATTTAAATCTAGTTTAGTATATAATTGGGTTAAGTAACCATGCTATTCAATTAATTTAAACTAGGTTGTGCTTAGGGTTGGGTTAAGTAACCATGCTATTACAAATTTTATAAAATTTTATAAAATAAAAATAAATTACAAATTTTTTTATTATTATTTTAAATAAAATAATAAACTTTATATTACTATTTTATAAATATTGATTTTTATTAATCTTGAACACGCAAATATATAATAATCGTAATAATCTTGAACACGAATATTGAACTCACTTCAAATAAAAATAAAATTTATCCAAAAAGAATCAACAACCTCTTTTTTGCAATAAAAACCGAACTTACAGACCTTAAAAACTAATCTTCACCGTCCAAAATTAACAACAAGGAGTTTCAAACGTACTCACCAAAAATCAGGCCAATCTAACGGCAAATAATTTTCCGATCGTTTTCGTATACAAAACTAGTCATTACGTAAAAAATTCAGAAAATAGCCTTTTTTTTGCAACAAAAACTAAACTTACAGACCTTAAAAACTAATCTTTACCGTTCAAAATTAACAACAAGGAGTTTTGAACGTACTCACTAAAAATCAGGCCGATCTAACGGCAAATGATTTTTCGATCGTTTTCGTATACAAAACTAGTAATTGCGTAAAAAATCCAGAAAATAGCCTCTTTTTTGCAACAAAAACTAAACTTACAGACCTTAAAAACTAATCTTTATCTTTCAAAATTAACAACAAGGAGTTTTGAACGTACTCACTAAAATCAGGCCGATCTAACGGCAAATGATTTTTCGATCGTTTTCGTATACAAAACTGGTCATTACGTAAAAAATTCAAAAAAACAGTCTCTTTTGTGCAACAAAAATTAAACTTACAGATCTTAAAAACTAATCTTTACCGTTCAAAATTAACAACAAGGAGTTTCGAATGTACTCACCAAAAATCAGGCCGGTCTAACGACAAATACTTAACCGTTGAATCTTTACTTACACTATTCCGTATAAAAAGCTGTTCAATGTGTGTGTGTGTGTGTGTGTATATAGAAAATTTATGTTTAAATAAATCGAGGAAACCGTGTTATATTATCGTTCTAAGCTAATAATCATGTATTGTTAGAAAATTTGATAATGACCAAGAATATAATTTCACGAAAGATTATTTTATTTTATTAAATAGTGAATTTCATGCATAATTGAATTATTAGAACTGATAATTGACTAACACGTCTAGCAAATACATACATATAAAAAATACTCATTTATTTATGGGTTTGGTTGCACATAATAAGTCATCATTTTGAACTAGTTTACACTTTACACCAACTAAACTAACAGTTATTGAGATATTGCAAAAACCATTAACAATATATACAATAGCTATGCCATGAATGTCTTTTTTTATAAATTAAATATAAATTACAAATTTTTTTATTATTATTTTAAATGAAATAATAAATTTTATATTACTTTTTTATAAATATTTATTTTTATTAATCTTAAACACGCAAATATATAATAATCTTAATAATTAGTTTATTAATATTATTATTAAAAATGCAATTTTTCTAAATAAATAAATTTAGATTTTGGTATAATTGTTAAAAAATTATTATCAACTAATAAAATAATTTCTAATTTTCAGTTATAAAATAAATTTCTAATTTCTAAAAAAAATTATTTTTTACTTTATTTGCAACGGATTAGCGACTAAAATTTTCCCTCTTAAATAGCGACTAAACTTTTCGTCGCTAAATTTTTTGGAACTAATTTTATGAATAAAAAATTATAAAATTTAGCGACGGAACTTTTTGTCGCTAATTCCGCCGCAACACATGGCGCGTACACTTCCCGCCAATAATTAGCGACTGTTCTTATTCCGTCGCTAATTCGTCGCAAAAAATAGAGAATATCCTTTCCGCGACGGAATTATAAAACAGTCGCTAATCCGTCGCAAAATGTGCGACGAAAATGAAGCCGTCGCTAATTGACAGTTTTTTTGTACTGTAAGAGGTTTAAAGTGAAAGAGAAATTTACATTAATTTTTTCCTTTCTTTTTTTTTTTTACTATTAAATTTACTGAATCGAATAATTAAGAATCGGATATTATTGGATGTATAATTGAAAATGATGTTTTTAATAGCGTGTACACCACGGGAACTGAATTTGAAATTTCATTTAAAAAGATTCAATCTTCTTATGAATCACATCAACAAGTATTCATAAGTTTTTCCCTTTTTATTTGCTTAGAAGGCAACGGGCATACGCGAAAATCTTTACGCTTGAATTGGCTCGAGATTCAAAAAAATAAAAATGAAGTGGAAAGAAACATAGATAGGTCCCCTCCTAAATATCGAAATTCACAGCTGAAAACATTCCGTATGCTACACTCCCCAGCAGCTGTCGGATTTCTTCATTTCATTTCTTCTTTCAAGACAAATGCTTCTTTCTTTTTTTTTAAAATATTTAAACTTTACAAGTTGCATTCCCACTTATCACATTTTGTTTGTTTTTGTGGTTCTTATGACCAACTTGTGCTCGCAAATTAGGGTTTCATGTGTTTTCCCTTTGTTTCTGCTGCTCTAACTTCCATCTGGCCGACATCTGTCAACATCTTCCTCCCATTCCCTTTATTAATTTCCTCATTACCAACCATTAACTTTTTATGTGGAGTTGTTCAATGCTCGAATTTCTATCTTCTTTTTTCTTTTTTTCTTTTTATTTATGTTCAGGGATTAAACTCAATTTACGTATTAAATGAATTTCAAATAAATAAAGTTGAGTCACCATAAATCAGAAATAAATATTTATATACCACATTTTCTGATTACCGATACAATATTATGAAGATGTTTCAGTCTCAATTTTATGTTAATTGGTGTGTTAGTTTTATCTATATTCATTCGGTTTTAGTGGCTATAACGATATTGGTAAAAAATATATATATATTTTTATAACATAAAAATTACCATTAGTTTATTTTATTTTATTTCAATTAAAATAAAAAAATCAAAAAGTTCAAATTCCGGTACCAAAAAGTCGTGTGCATGCCATGTAAACATAATTCTTTTAGAAAAATGTCCGGTTGGCTTGGCACGTAAGAGTTTGACTTGATGTGAATGCCACATCTTCATGATAACTTGGAAATTGACGTGGACAAAAAGACAAAATGGAAAAGTTTTGTGTGATACAATTTGATCAAATTAATTTGATTCATCCAACTTTGATGATTATAACAATATCGTCACAACATTTTGTCTTTTGTTACACTTTAATTGCCACATCATCTTGCTGTCATGGCACTCAATTCAAGTCAAAGTCTTATGTGGCAAGCTAACTGGACATCCTCTACAAGATTTATGGTTATATGCAAGGGTGGAGCTAGAATTAGTCTACAAGAAGGACTTAAAATAATCATAAAAAAATTTTAATTAAAAATTAGAGCATACTAATAAAATGCATAGAAACTTTCATTTTAACTGTGCACAACGAGTTTTTTCTACGATCAAACTCCTCAATAACTAGATTTATATCTATTTTTCTAGTTAAGTCCCTTTCAATATCTTCCATTTTGCTGCGAATCGTAGTTTTATATTCTTCATAGCTGAAAAGGTCCGTTCTGTGTTAGCTGTAGAAACAGGAAGAGTTAGCACTAGCCGAGTCAACCGAAAAAATAGTCAATAAGTTTTCACTCTATTTGTATGAACCAATATTGTAGATAAGTTAGAAAGTAAACAAATTTGTCGAAGGTTTGCATCAGTGGTGACATCTTTCTTATAATGTTGCAATTCAAGTTAAAGCGCACAGATTTCTTGATCACCAAAGTCCCGAGGATAAAATTTAGATGCAAGCCTACAAATATCCTTAATATTGAATGAGCTAAAAGAATCATTAGAATTTAAAGCCTGACTAAGTGCAAGAAGTTCCATTGTAGAATCATTGAACCTGGTATTTAACTCCATTATCTGACAATTTATCGCTTGGTTAAAAATGTCAAAATGATAATAATGCTTAATTGAGATATGTTGCTTACGCTGACGATCTCGACCGATAGGATAAGGTTTGCTCATGTCAAGGAAGTCAACATCGTTATGCACATAGAATAATTGAACTTCATATATGAATTTAACCCATCCATCTGGTCTCAATTCATTAAGTATAGTCTTTGTGCTTGAGACTAATTGCACAACTGTTAAAATATTTTGATCCTTGCATTGTAACGACTGACAAAGTAAATCAACTGTTCCGAAAATCTAGTCCATGAGATGCAAATGGAAAACAAAGTCAAAACTCTTAGCCATTGCATAAAGACCATCAGCTTCCCCACGTAATTTAGATTGTTGTCCATTTTAGCAAGATTAGTAAGTACCTTACTTACTGCAACATACATTTCGATCATATTTCTCACAGTTTGATAGTGAGAACTCCTACGAGTTATTCCCAATCGGTGCAAAGTACCAATTTGGTTAACCCCACTACCAGATTCGAGCTCACCAATCTCTAACATCCATGATGTTTTCTTCCTTTGTACAACTTGAAACTAAGATAGTTGCTTGGATAAAGATGAAATAAGATTCACAAGTGCAATCAAATGAGAGAAAAATTGAGAAAATGAAAATATATCTTTAACTACAACAACAAGTGTCAATTGCAAACAGTGAGAAAAGTAATGAATATAATAAGCTAATGGATACTCTTTTAGAAACAATGCTTGAAGCCTTTCCATACACCTCACAAATTGCTAGCCCCATCATATCCTTGGCCTCGTATGTTGTCTAATTGAATGTTGTATCGAAGAAAAGAGTTTGATATTTATTTTTTAAGCTAACAGCGGTAGTGTTTTCTACACTTTTAATATCAAATAATTGCTCCAAAAGAACACCATCCCTATTTACAAATCTCAGAACAATCGCCATTTTCTTTGATTTTGCCTTATCTTATGCTTCATCAACAAGTATACAGAAATAGCCATCTCCAATTTCTTCATGAATCATCTGCCTAACTCTATTTGACATAATGTTCAAGATCTCTTTTTGAATCATTGGAGATGTATATTTTGTATTTTTTAGTATTTTCTACACTTTTAATATCAAATAATCACTCCAAAAGAACACCATCCCTATTTACGAATCTTAGAACAATCGCCATTTCCTCTTGTACTTTTACCTCATCTTGTTCTTCATCAATAAGTATGCAAAAATAACCATCTCTAATTTCTTCATGAATCATCTACCTAACTCTATTTGCTATAATGTTCAAGATCTCTTTTTGAATCATTGGAGATGTATATTTTGCATTTTTTGGAACATTCTCCACAGCATCAGCAATTTCTTCACTCACATCTACTAACTCACTTATGAATTCAATGAAGTTTCTATAGTTTGATGAGCTATAAGATTCATCTTGACCTCTAAAAACACAACCTTGCATAGCTAACCAACAAGCAATCCGAATTGACGTATGTAAGCACAAATAATTTTTCCTAATCTCTTCACTCGATTGAGCATTCAACACCTTGTCAATACTATGAGATGAATTCTTCAAATCAATTATTTCTCTAACACAATTATTGTGATTTGAATTAGTAACACCAACATGGCAAAAAATGCACATTTCTTTTTATCATTTAGCTTCTTCCAATTGTTGAACCCCCATCAACCAAGGATGAATAAGTCTTTTGATTATCTTTTGACTCAAAAATAAAACATGGATAGCAATAGGCCTTATCACTTGTAGGTGAGTATTCCAACCACGAGAATCGCTTAAACCAACAATATTGAAATTTATGAAATTGATTTCCAAATTTGGTTTTGGGATATTCAATAAGTTTAGGTTGATAAGGCCCTACTTTGATATAAGCACGTCTAATTTCATCTTTTTGATTGACTAGGTACTCCTATATTTTCTTCCTTAATCAGGATCCCTCTCAATCTCAATTGATGGAAGAAAAGAATCAGAATTAGTAACCATATTAGGTATAAATATTGGAGAGTAGGTGATGAATGTGAAGGTGGGGGTGGAGGTGAAGGTGGGGTGGAGGTAGCTTCATCATCTTTCTTTAAAAATGACCAAAGTGAACTTTGTTTTGATATTTTTGTTGGGCGATCTGACATTCTAAAATAAAAAAACATATATATTCATCAACACAAATGCACAATCCTAGAAATTCATCAAAGTATAAGCATTTACATACGATCATTCTTTAAAAATTCACTAATCTAATCATTAATTTATCATTGTCATCAACATCATCATTACCGATTCATAAAACATTTAACATAAAAATTCATCTAATTTAAGAAAAATGGTACTTACTTGCATCAAATTCCTCCCTCTTGTAAGATTACCAATTGGAGTAATCTTTTAAATCTATTTCAAAGCTACCAGATAATATAGAATGTATTTTTTTCTTTGCAGGTGGTGAGACTTTTAGGAGTATGCTATTAGAGTTTACATAACAAAAGGTCCAAGTGCTAAAACACAACAAAATACAGAATCCAAATAATTAAATTAACTTTTTCTCAACTTGATTCAATTTTAATTTCTAATATATATATATATATATATATTCGAATTGGATTTTTAGTATATAGTTTCATTTCTTTCCCAAATTTTGAAATTTTCTTATGCTAATTTAAGTCTAAGAATAAATTTATATACTAATGCAATCATAAACTACTATGGATTAAAAAAAAGAAATTACTTTGTAACAAATGGGAATTTATCATTGAATTAGTAAATAAATATATTCAATAAAGCATATATAAGTAATTTTAGATACCTGATGACTTGGAAACTACTCGCCTGTGAAATTTCCAACAATCTATATCTTTATCATGGTAATTGATAAAGCAAATTTTGGCTTTACCTGTAAGAAGGAGAGCTGGCAGTTGTAGGACCGATCGGACAGCTAGACCTGCAATAAGGAGTGCCCGATCGGACCCGGGCGTTAGCACTCTGAAGCTTAAGTTAGTAGCTTTTAGAGAAAAAGTACTTAGAGAGAGAGTCTCAGATGTTCAATACCTAGAGCCATTGTGTTTTAGGCTACTTATAAGAGTTCTTTAAAGGGATACTTGAGTGCCTTGGGGAGTGATAACCGGCAGTCAGAGTAAGTGAGCGGCGATGTGACAGAAAGCAGGTAGAGAGTATGGATGTTGGTTTGTGTCAATGGGCTGACAGGACGTGCTGTCCCATCAGTCCGATCGGAGATCACATCTTCCTATTTTGGCTTCTAGCTCACGTCTTGCTCTTTTGTCTTTGGGCTTGGGCCATGCTAAATGTTGTTGGGCTACCCTGATTGAGCCTCACGGAATGTATTTTCCATAGTTATCACTTGTCCCCCCTCTAATGGGTCCGATTGGACGATGCATTACTTTATTATTTCGGTGGGATGTTTGAATTTTTGGGAGGCACCCGCTTAAGGAGATGCGTTCGTTCATTTTAGATAGCTGTTTTGCATTTAATGCATGTGTGCATGCCAAGGGCAACGCTTCATTCTCTGCTATGCATTTAATGCCTGCGGATGCACCAAGGCGACGCTTCGTTCAGTCATTATGCACGTAATAAATTGGATACACGTGGTGATTATCCAGCAGAGAGGCGATTGGATAATTCCAGAAGCTTAGAGCCTATAAATAGGTGATTTTGGGGTGAATTTTCTCATTTCTTAGCAAAATTCTACCATGCCTTTTCTCACGAACTTTGCCATGTCAGCGATTTCGAAGTTTTTGTAAGATTACCCAAGTAATTCCTTATTCACAATATCGCTTTTTACTTCTTCGCTTTATCAAAGATGACTCCAAGTAGCATTAAACCTATAGGGGGGAGTTTTCTTGAGACTTATAAAGACTGTGAGACTGCAACTCATCCTTCAAAACTCATAGAGGCGAAAGTGGCTGAAATACCCACACAATACAATATGCTTGCTGAGGTTTATGCAATGGTTCGCCCAAATTCAATGGTGATGAAAGAGGGGGTGCATAGGCGTGAGAGCAGTAAGCTGCTTATTCGCCATTGGTGGGCACAACCTCAGAGACAATATAACATAAGTTTTTTTCGTGTTATTGAAAGTCACAATAACTTTTTGGACCATGTCTCTTTCAGCGTGCTTCAATTTTATACTATGATCTTGGCCAGATTCTATGCACTTTCCAATTACTATATCGTCATTCTACAAACTGGCATCAATATAAGGAGAACCATAACCATCAAGGCTGTCGACAAGTCCAATTTTGCTCAATATTTTTCCAAAATTCATATTGTCATCAGATTTTCACCTCTGATCGATTGGGTAGGAGGTCTTCGGGCATTGGAGCCTTTATTTTGCGTACCCGATGGTGAGGAATCCGATCTGGCTTTCATAAATATTGTCCACTTTGTTCCTAGGGTGCTGCCCCAAATGAACATTAACCGCTGCGATGGCATTCTGACCTCATGATGATCCATTGTTAAGTCTGCGCCTGCATGGCATAGTTGTTTTCTGTCGAGAAAAATGTGAGGATGCCGATCGGCACAGAGGAGAAGTGGATGCTTTTATAGATATAGAAATATAGGTATTTTTCGTAATAATTTATCTTTTTTAATGGTTTTCTCCTTCGCTTTGTAACTTGTAAGAACTCTTCATATATAAAAGCCGATTTGCCTTTCAATTATGCCTTCGTACTGTAATTTTTATTTTGGACAAAATTTTGTCATGATAATAGTTAAGGAAAATAAGCATTATCAACCATGGAGAGCATATGAAATCAAACATGGAGAATGTAAAATTGACTAAGGAGAATACTTCCTGAATTTTAATGTGCTTTTCAAGCATTGTAATGCACAACCATTTTGGGTCGACGATCGCTTAATCCGACCGGACTTAATATGCCTGTTAGGCATTGTAAGTGCTGTGATTCGGACTTATCGCCTTAAGAACAATAGGCAACTTTTCAGTCTTTAACTTAATTGAAGTATTATCTGATCGGATATTAGTCGGAGAATCATGCATGATGAATGATTTTTCTGTCTCTCATTGTTTTGGGCTCGGCATGAACATCGAGTCTAATGAAGGGACTTATTCTAAATGAATGGACTTCAACTTTACCATCTGTGGCCGCGTTAAGCCTAACAGGGAAGTTGCACCATATTGATTAATCGATCGAGATGTATCATCGATCGAAATTAAGTCTTTAATTTTATGACGGATCGCTCACTCACCGATTGGGTAGGAGGTATTTGGGCGCTGAGGCACTCGTCTCGCATACTCAACGGTGGGGGATCCATTCGGACTATGCAAAAATCAATGGCTTTGTGGAGATTATCCGTTAGGAGATATTTTGGCCAATTAGTGGCTTTATGGAGATTATCCACTAAGGGATATTTTGGCCAATTAGTGGCTTTATGAAGATTATCCGCTAAGGGATATTTTGGCCAAACAGTGGCTTTATGGAGATTATCCACTAAGGGATATTTTGGCCAATCAGTGGCTTTATTGAGATTATTCGCTAAGGGATATTTTGGCTAATTAGTGGCTTTATGGAGATTATCTGCTAAGGGATATTTTGGCCAAACAGTGGCTTTATAGAGATTATCCGCTAAGGGATATTTTGGTCAAACAGTGGCGATTTTGCATTGCAAACTTTCATATTTTGTGTTCGGGATAGACATCGAACCTAGCTAATAAATCAGCGAAGATTAAATGAAAACATCTTGTATTTTTGGTTTGGAGTAATATCAAACCTAGCAGATGAATTCGAAATGGAGAAAAGCTTTTCGCATTTTGGGCTCGGGATGAACATCAAGCCTAGCGAGGGAGTTGTACTTATAGTACCACGATCGGATTATGCTGATCAGATTTATAAAATTAATCAGGATTTTCATTGATTGGACTAAGACATACAAACTACAAACAAATATCGAATCCTAAAAATAAATAAATGAAAACGTACCTTTTTTCTAAAGATGGAGAAGAAATGGAGAATACTTTCTTTATTGAATGTTAATTTATACATGATTACACTCAGTACTTCTTCAGTAATATGACATTCTGGCCTCTGAAGATATCCGAGCCTTCAAGGGTCCTGAGTCTATAGGTATTAGAGTTAAGGACATTTGATATTTCATAGAGGGCCTTCCTAGTTTGGCATGAGCCTCCCATTTTTGGCATTTCTCGTGCCTATATCTATTTTTTCGAGCATAAGAGTAATCATATTAAAGGTTCTTGCCTTTTTGAGTTACGATTTTTAGCGACTTTTTATTTGTAGACAGCGATCATAACATAGGCATCTTCTCCTCTTTCTTCTATTAAATTCGAATGTTGGCATCTATCTCGGATGCTTACCCGTTCGGAATAGGAGCCAGATTGATATGACAAGATACCAATTTCTTCAGGTATCATTTCCTTGAAGCCGTAGATAAGAGATGATGGCACTTCATGGATGCCAGCTCTTAGAGAGGTCCTGTAAGACCATAAGATGCTTTGCTAGTTGTTGAGTCCAGTTTTCCTTTTACCTCACTCAACCATTTCTTTAAGCCTTCCAAGTATTTAATTGGAGGCCTGGCTCATCCTATCGCTCTGTGAATGGGCGACGAAGGCAAAACTTAATGCTGAAGTTAAGGTTTAGGGACCGAGATGTCGAATTGCTCGTCATTATCTGCAATAGAAATAAAAGGTAAGTCATACCAATAAATGACGTTCCTTTATATGAAGTTTTTGCTGGAGGTTCTATCTTAATGCATTTGGAGAAGTGGTCCATGGTGATACGGAGAAAATTCTACCAGGATACTCCGATCGGGAGCATGACTTCTACCTGATTGGCATATAAGCCAGATCCTTATTAAGCTGGTGGGTGATTACATTGGGGTCGAATCTGGTGGTGTCTTCTGTCATTCAGGCAAAGAATACCCGATGAATCACCAAAACTTGAATGAAAGCCTTCTCGACCTTCTTACCCATGCTAGATGTCTATTTAAACGTTTTTCCCTTTTGCAAGTGTCTTTACCTTGATTTCTTTCGCAGGATCTATTTTCTATCCCTACGCCTGTATGGATCATCCTACCATCATGGCCTTTTTTTACCCCTGTGTTTGTATGGATCGTCCTACCATTATGGCCTCATTTTGGTGCTTTATTATGGCGATATATGCTTCTCTGGATGCCTTTTGATCACCCTTTAGGATAACGACTCCTCCCCTAGTTGGAATCTTTATCACCATGTATCGAATGCTGGTAATAGCTCCAGTTTGATAGAGTAGAGGCCTGCCAAAAATGGCATTATAGGCAAAGGTCATATCAATAACCATAAAAGTTACCTTGCAGGTGTGGAATGGAGCCTCCTGGCTAAGTTTGATGAAAAGCTCAACCAATCCTACCACTGAAATGGTAGCGTTGCCAAACCCTATCAGTGGTGTGGCATTCGATTTAAGTTCTCCGATCAGCAGACCTGTGGCTTTATAACTGATAATGATGATTTATATAGTATTTTTAGTATGTTTTTAGGTGTTTAATTATGTTAATTTTGTGTTAATTAGGTTAAATTTAAGTTTAATTGGTTAATTTTATGCTTTTGGAGTTAATTATAAATTTTGGTATTTTTCAGGGTTATTTTGCTAGAAAAAAGACTTAATTGTAAAAAGACAAGAAGATTTCTGCCAAAAGTGTAAAATTGGAAAATTCATACAAGATAATTAAGCGTGAAGTCCAGAAGAGTTATGTGTGGCTACGTGAAAATGAATGAAGGAGAAGACATGGCCACGTGAAGGAACAAGTGAAGAAATCTATGAGGACATGTGACCACGTGTGAAGTAAGGCAAGTCCACATGTGACCACGTGTGAGGAAGAACTAAAGGGACACGTGACCACGTGTGAAAATGAACTAAGAAACACGTGGCCACGTGATGCTTCTCCTACTTCGCGAAGGATTTTCTCGAGCTTCCTGTTTTAGGCAGAGTTTGCTTCCTATTTGATTTTAAGAGTTTGAGAAGGGATCCACGATATCTTTTACCTATAAATAGCAGCTTAAAACACCAAAGAAAGGGAATCAATTAGATTAATTAGAAGGATCAATTAGGGATTATAAGGGATTAATTGCTTTAGTTTTACTTGTTTTTCTAGTTTTTCTGTTTTTATTTTTCTTTTCAACTTTGTTTTAATTTTTCAACTTTGTTTTAGTTGTAAACATGTTTAGTGAATAGTTTTTTCTTCTTTTGCTAATGGATTCTTGAAAACTTATATTTTCATTGTTATGACTTTATTTTGAGCTTAATTTTAATATCGGTTGATTATTTCTTGGTTTTAAGCATATTCTTATCTTTGATTGTGTTGAGATTAATTGTTGGTTTATTGAATAAATAACTAAAAATTGGTTTTGACATAGTTAATGATTTGCATATTCTTGGATTGACTCTTTAATGTTTATGCATGATTATTATCCGAAATATAAGATAATTATGTGTGAATTTTATTGGTTAATACTAAGAGAGGAGGAACTAATAATGAATTGGAGTTGAATCACTTGAGAAAGGCTTCAATGAATATTTAGGAAGTTAAAACTAGATTTTCATGCTAAGTATTAGATTTGTCTATGAGTTTAATACTAAAAATGATATATTTGAATAAAGATATCTTGCTTTATTACTAGTTTTTCCATAATCACTGGTGTTTATATTGAATTTAAGTCATTACAATAAAAGTTAAGGTGGATAGTTCATTTAGCAAGAGAATTCCAGTTATTGCTTTGTTTTTAATTCATGTTTTAGCTTTTGTTTTGTTTAATTGTTTATTTTGTTTAATTTTTTCTTTTAAATCAAAAACATTTGGAAAATAATCTCGGATTAATTTAATTCATAAATAGATATTATTCTTAGCAATCCATGTTTCATTGGATACGATATTTTGGGGTCTTAATCTATATTTCCCTATATTACTAGCCTATCTAGTACACTTGCTAGATACCGGTCAATAACCTTGGAGGGTAAGTACATTTACTGCACTTCCATCATCCACCAATATCCTCCTCACGTCGAAGTTGTTGATTCGTGCCTTGATGAAAAAAGCATCCTCATGAGGAAACAATACATCTCGTGCGTTATCATTGGATATGGTGACTGGAGCTGGCCGTTCGAATGGTTGGGTGATATAGATACCTTTGCCCTTTTTCTTTCTGGAGAGACTTTCTTCGTAGGATGACCCACCAATGATCATATTTATAATACCAGTATATGGTCGGCATGGATCCATATTCTTTAGCTTTCTCCGCTCATCATCGTCGTCGTCATCGGAATCATCTTTCTTATGGTCCGATTGTTTGTAGGGGCTTGCCCCTTTGATCAGTCCTACGAACTTTTTGAGGTACCCTCTTTGCAGGAGTTGCTCAATTTCTTCTTTCAGCTGGTGACATTCGTCGGTTGTATGGCCAAATCCCTATGAAATTTGCAGTACTTATTATGATTTTTAATCCTTCTGCTTTTTTCATCCATCTTTCTTGGTCAGTTGACCCTTTAATTATTCTCCTTGATCCACATCAACACTTGTGCGGGATTGGTGTTGAGTAGCGTGAAAGTTCGAGCCTGTTGACCAGTCCTTCGATTGGACCTTGATTGTTCTGCCTCCTTTCTTTTTTCCAAAGTTCTTAAAGTGGAGGCTCTCTCAGGGCTCCTTACAATCCATTCGAATGGTGGAGCTCAGTTGAATGATCATCCGTCTGGGTGCTGCAACCTGTCCATAACGCTGCTCTTTCGACCTCAGCTGGATCTCAGGGCGTCATCCAGCTGAATGTGCTACCTAGCTCTTTCCATTAAATCAGAAAAGCTGACGGACGACCTTATTGTGATTGATTCAAATAATGGCCTATCGATAGTGCCATTGGCTAAGGTAGTGGATGCCATTTCCAAGCTTACATTCCTTACCTCCAACATTGTGGCTTGAAATCTATCGATATAGTCTCGAAGACTTTCATCGGTCCTCTGATAGAGGTTGCACAGATCGCTCAGAGACTTTGGCGCTCGTGTCTGTACAATGAACTGTGTAATGAACAACTTCTTTAGTTGTCAGAAAGAGGTGATTGCATCATGCGGGAGCTCGTGGAACCATGTGAGAGCATCTCCTCCCAGCATGGTAGGGAATATCATACAGGCAATCCTCTCGTCGTAGGTGTATACCTGCACTTTCGTTAGATATTCAGCAAGATGAGTAGTAGGGTCAATTTTACCTGTATACTTGTCCATTGTTACGTCTCGCCATCTGGGAGGAAGCTCTGACTCCGTGATTTCCCTACAAAATGGTGAGGCCGTGTTGCCATAGGTGTTGTCCTCAAACACTCCTTTTTTGGAGCCTATCAAGCCAAAATGCTTGAGCTTCTGCTTGAACCATTTGTCTTATCTGCTCATGGCAGTCAAGACTAATTCATCTTGCCGTCCCTTGGTACGACTGCGATTTGACGTGCACATGAAAGACAAATCATCCCCAATGAACGAAGTGGAAGATTTACTGGGAATGTATGAGGAATCCTTACTTGAGGATATCGTGCCCTTCCCCTTGTCATACCTGCTTGGGGTTCTGGCCCTCATCCTCCTACTATCATGAGCTCTTGGCTCGTTGATGGAAATCCCCTTGTTCTTTCTTTTTTCGAAATCTTCGGCCATGAAATTCATTTCATGGCCTCTTTCATAAGTTCTGGGCATTTCCCCCTTTTCAAAGTTTGGACTATACTTTTAGTGAAATCACTAAGAATGGCGCGCATGTCCTTGATGGTAATAGGAATATCTTTCGGTTGTTGCGTGACTATGGCGTTGGAATCCGGGGGGAGGTTACCCCTAACAAGTGATCTGGGAGATCTCTCTCTTCTCCCTGAGGGCTCGAATCTACCCTGACTGGTGAGATCGTGGTCTTTAGGAGCTGTATTTTTGCCAGATCTTGAATCTACCATGGCTCTCAACGAAAGCACCAAATGATAAAGCAAATTTTGAATTTACCTGTAAGAAGGAGAGTTGACAGTTGTAGGGCCGATCAGACGGCTAGACCTGCAATAAGGAGTGCCCAGTCAGATCCGGACGTTAGCACTTCGAAACTTAAGTTAGTAGCTTTTAGAGAAATAGTGCTTAGAGAGAGAGTCTCAGATGTTCAATACCTGAAGCCATTATGTTTTAGGCTACTTATAGGAGTTCTTTGAAGGGGTACTTGAGTACCTTGGGGAGTGATAACCGGCAGTCAGAGTAGGTGAGCGGCGATGTGACAGGAAGCAGGTAGATAGTATAGGCGTTGGTTTGTGTTAATGGGCTGACAGGACGTGCTGTCCCATCAGTCCGATCAGAGATCATGTCTTCTTGTTTTGGCTTCTAGCTCACATCTTGCTCTTTAGCCTTTGGGCTTGGGCCATGCTAAATGTTATTGGGCCACCCTGATTAGGCCTCTGGGAATGTATTTTTCATAGTTATCAGTAATCAAGGATCAGCAATTAGTATTCGTGGATTTTGGTTGGTTAATTTGAGTCCTCAACTTGTAAAATGGAGTTAACATTCTCCTAATCTGATACACAATTTAGATTAATAGAAATTGAATGAAATTAGATTAAAAATAACAACGAAAATAAAGAATTCACGGGTATAAATAAAGAATTCATAAGAAACTAATTAATTGAGTAAATATTCAATCAATGGATAAAGTCGGTTACTTACGGCAAAATATAAAAGGAGTCACGATCGTATTGTAAAAGAGATTGTAAAATCAAAACAAAGATGAATTGATTAGGTTTTCTATGAAAGATTAATTGATTAGGTTTTTTTATGAATATATGAGTTTAGCGTGAGTGAGGTTTCTGAAAGAATAAAATTAGGTTTTTTTTGGACTCCTAAATATATACTAGGTGAATTTTTTTGATTGGTTGGGGGCACTTCAGTCCCTCAAAGCCCCCCCTTGTCTCTGCCTTTGGTTATATGGCGTGCACACATAGCCTTCCAACATTAAAATTTGATTTTTCCGGTAATTTTTACTAAAATTGAAATGAAATAAAATTTTGTTGGCTTTTATATTACAAATTAATTTTTTAAACCATATGTCACTACAACACTCAAAATTAAATAAGGACATTGCAACTAACCCCTTAATTGGTTCATCAAATAACCTGTTAACTCACAACCCTAAAGTTTTTAATACAACTTAAGATGATTTTTTTATTCCTTGTTTTAATAAAGTTTCACAGTGTCCTTCTGTTGACCATAATTAGTTATGTCGGTTATCAAAACTATAAATTAGTTTATAGCATCAACTAGGGGTGAGCAACGGTCGGTTCGGTTCAATAACCGAACCGAACCGAAATAATCGAAAACCGAAATTTTCTTATTTTTATCAACCGAACCGAACCAAAATTTTAGAATAACCGAATTTAAACCGAACCGAAATTTTCGGTCGGTTTGGTTCGGTTAACCAAAAAACCAAAATTTAAAATTATTTTTTAAAAAATAAAAAATATTGTGTTTAAAAATTATAAAAAATTATAAATTATAATATACTAAAGTAAAAACATCTAAATTGTACAAATAAAAGTTCAAATTAAAGAAATAATCTCAAAATATATAATAAATAATACAATAAAACCATTAAAAAATTTTTTTTATTTAATCGATTTTTAATTTAATCGTCAAAATTTTAAATTATCACCTAAAAAATAAATATTAATAATTGATAAATGTACTCATATAATTTACAACTAAAAATAAAATAATTTATATGTATAAAATAATTATTTAATAAAAAAATAAAAAATATATATATATAATTATATAAATTTCGGTTCGGTTCGGTTTCTATGCGGTTTTCTCTTTTAAAAACCGAACCGAAAAACCGAATTTTCTCAAAATTAAAAACCGAAAAACCGAACCAAATTAAAAAAATCGGTTGGTTCGGTTCGATTTTTCGGTTTTGTTTGGTTTTTGCTCACCCCTAGCATCAACTCATAAGGATTAGTATTTTTTTTTTTTACCTTTTATGAATTATCTAATTCAAGTTTCGCATAGAAATCAAGAAGGAAAGCATGGTAAGTACAATTTGTGGAAAAATGATGATCCGGCGCACCATATGTTACTTTTTATTTTTATTTTTTTAAATAGTAGCTTAAAGTACAACTTGTGCAAATAAGAATCTGTACATTTGATAAAAACTCCTGAAAATAATGTAATGAAATGGGTTATCATTAAAAGTACGTAGGCCAGACATTCAAGTGTTGTTAAATTTACACATTTGTGATAAATAAAATAATCAAGAAAATAATGTTGCTCGGGCCTTCGCCGCGGGGCTGCATTAATGGCACCGGCAATTGGTGAGGATTGGAGGACAGATTGTGGCCCATATGTTTAAAGCGTTGTTAAAGGCATAATTAGAGGCGCACTTGAGAAGCAGAAAAGCAACCAAAATCACTATTTTTATAGTGTACATACATTTATATAATTTGAGGAAGACTTGATCATTTTTACAATTATATATATATATATATATATATATATATATATATATATATATATATATATATATATACTCCAAGATCTTCTTCTTCTTCTTTTTTTTTTTAAAAATCTATTATCAACATCTCAAGATTGCTAGCTAGTTGTTGGTAATGTCCCATATAGTTGTTGAAAAGCAGAAAAGACTCATCTTCCTCAATCTCATATAACAGCTTTTGATTCATTAATTTTATCTACCCACTAATCATATTCATTAATTTGTGAGTGAAGTTGGAGGGAAAGTGCCATGTGGTGAGATTAGATGTGAGCACATGGCTTTCTCTAATATCCAGGTTCTGAGACCGTAAATTAAAAGGTCAAAACCTGAGGTTTTGGGTTTTTCAAGAGAATCGGTTGCACAAGAAAATCATTTCATTGGTGTTTGATAGGAAAATACCATTTTTTAAGGACTGGAAACTCTGAATTAGTTGATGCGAGAACCTACCTGGTAATTCATATTAGGGCACAACTCAAGCTAAGTCTCCCTATTTTTGCTACAACCAAAATTAAGGTTTTTCCATACAAGTTTCTTGAGCTTTTATATATATATATTCACTGTTTCTCAAATCTCCAAGCATTTCATTTCTTTACCTTCTTCTTCTTACTTTGATTTCCTACTAATCTCTCCATTGCAAAACCTTTCATTTCTTGCAAATTTAATGTAGAATCATATTGCTTCTTACTAGCTGCCTTTTTGCTATTAGGATATCTTATTTTCTTCTCAAATTGTTGTTTTAATTTCCAATTTTAACTTCGACAGATTTAATTTGCAGATCTTGCTTTTTAATCAGAAGCTGGGAAAAAGATAAGAAAAGAAAAGAAAAGATAAGAAAAGAATAAGAAAAAACTCTCTCTTTGATTATATATATTGTTTTGTCAGAAAATAAAGACCTAGTTAATCAAGAACAAATGCCTTCTATATCTTGTTTCTTGAAAAAGCCATTATCATGGATGTCCATTCTTGGTCTAGTTCTTGCTAGTTTTCTTCTTGGGTATGGATTCTCATCCATCATTCTCACATCAATACTAACACTATCAACTCTCTTCTTCAACTTCTCGAAGCGAAAATCAAGGCTGCAGGTGGATAAATCCGCCAAAGATGAGCTTATTTTCGCAGCGGATCATGAAGAAAGCAAAGGTTGCATAAAAGATATAGTAGCTAAAACAGTAGTAATGAGTGAAGATGAGCATATTAAACAAAAAATAGAAGGCGACAGAGCAGAGGAAGAAGATGAGAGTGATGAGTACTTAATCAGATCTTCAACAGCAATACTATCAGAAAGTGAATGCCTGGGCAGGTCATCAACTAGTGAGGATTCAGAAGTAGAGTGTTGGGCTTATCAAGACAACATGTTTCGGAGCCCCGATTGCTCGGACGGATCTATTTCAGACGAGGATAGTCTGATAGAAATAGCCCTTCCTAGTGGACATTACATTGGTGATTACAAGGAAGACGATCCCAAGTTTAATCTGGACAAGTCTTTTTTAAAGCAGCATAGCACCCTAGTGGAGCTTCTAGCAGAAATAAATGATATGAATGAGGAGGATAATTTGATTGAGATTGATATATCAATGGGCTCTATCAAGTGTCCAAGGTTTGAAATTCAAGCTTAATTAAGTGATTACTCTTTTCTAATATACTTATTATTACGCTAATTATCAATCAAGTTTTTTATCCTTCCGGATCTTGGAGTTGAGAATTAATTAAGGGATGTAAATTATATTTATTTACCATTTTGATACTTCTTTTTTACTTTTCTATGTGTTGTTATAGGCTGTGAAGTTTAATTCTGGTCTTATATCTTTGGTGTTAATTTGAACTTTTGCAAACTTTGGATACTGATTAAAGCAATTGTACTATGGCCTTTTGTTTTCTCTTAATGCGCAATAAAGTATTAAAGGATAGACGGCCATAGCCAGTTCATCAATTTTCCATTTAATTTTACATCTTTTCTTTTTTAATAACTCTTTATATATCATCATCTGATGCTACATTTGGTCCGACATTTATATGATGACCGAGAAAACAAGTTCAGGGCCGAGATTAATAATGTTAGTATGATTGGAACTTGCATTATCAATTGTTAGTGTTACAATCTTATCTATTCCCCAATCTAGCAAACATATTTCAACCATCTTTTCAATTATCTCCCCTTTGTGGCTATGCACTTGACAAAAATTCAAAATCCTTTTATGCAAGTTATATTCTTTATCTATCCAATGGGCTGTTAAATACATATAATTTAGGTTTTGAACATATGTCCAACAATCCATTGTAAGACATAAAGGTTGAGATTCTAAGACATATTTTAACTTTGACTTCTCATCTTCATAAACTTTCAAGCAATCCCTTGCCATAGTAATACGAGATGGAACCACAAACCTAGGTTCCAAAGCATAAGAATAATTTCTAAACCCCTGTCTGAACTTCATTTCAAGAGGTGATAAAATATTATTTTTTATTTAGGTCTAATCCAAACTCAAAACCAACTCATGAGGAAATTTATCCAAGGCATTATAATAAGTGTGAAATTTATAAAAAATTTAATGTAATTACTAATCATCATAAAGTGAAATTCTCTTTACTTAGGATAGAAGTCATAAAAAGTTTAAATAGCAATCATAAGGCAATGCTAGGGGTTGGATTATACATCTGACTATGTAATGGATTACATATGTAGTATTACTGCATTCAGATTGAAAATTATAAACTGCGACATATCAACAATTAATACAGCTACTTTTCAGCTACTTAGCTAGTTGATTAACGAAATTAAGGATAGTTAGTTATAACTATCACTAGTTAGTTATCATGTGTTTCTTTTTCTTATAACTGACTACTGTGCTATATAACTAATCTTGGAGAAAATTTTGATTTTGTTTGTGTACCTGTATGTATTTGTAATGCCTCAGGTGTCGTTAGCGGTTAGATTGTAACGCCCCAAATTTGCATTTGACATGCATGATATGTTGTAGAGTATGACTAGTTGCCTTGGGTCATGATAAGTGTAAATTATATTATATTTTCAGTATGTTTTTAGGTATTTAATTTAGTTAATTTTGTGATTAATTGGTTAATTTAGATGTTTGTTGGCTTAATTAAAAGTTTTGGTGTTTTCAGGGACTAAATTGAAAGAAACAAGGATTAAATTGAAAGAAAAAAGCATATTTGGGGCAAAAGTGAAATTGGAAAAGTTATTTAAAAGGAAGTAACGTAGGGACAGATTTGTTATCATCTCCCGAGCATAATTTCTACTCTCCCGAGCACTGGGAAAGTTGTTTAAAAGAAGTAACGTGGAGACAGATTGGTTATATTCTCCCGAGTATAATTTCTGCTCTGCCAAGCACAATCATACTCTCCCAAACACCAAACGTACTCTCCCAAGCATTTTGACCACTCTCCCAAGTAAAAATCTTACTATCCTAAGCACTTAACAAGAAAACATCGACAAAAGTCTTCCGATTCAAGAGAAACTCCAACTCAACCTCAGAATAGGAAGTTTTAGTCAACAAAACTCATTCTTTGGCAGTGATTCCACTCTATAAAAAGGAACCAAAGCTAGCATAAAAGATACAAAGAGAAACAGAGCTCAACACTTTATTTTTTACGTAGTTTTTTGAATTCTTTCTTATGTTTTTATTCAGTACTTCTCTTTAACTTTGTTTTAGTTTTTGAACATGCTTAGTGAGTAGTTTTCTTTGACTTTTGCTAAAGGATACTTGAATCCTTAACCTTTTATTGTCATGATTTAGTTTGTGCTTAAATTTAATACAAGTTTTGATTATTTATTAGTTATTGTGCACAGTCTTATCATTCGTTAACTGAATTTTGATGGTTAACTTGCTTAATTATTGGTTAATAATTGATTTTTGGTTTAATCATTGATATGTATGTTGTTAGGTTAGTTTACTTATGTTGATGCGTGATTATATTTTTAACTAGATATAATTATGTGTTAATTAAGGTAAGTTAAAGCTAAGAAAAGTATAACTAAGAAAAGGTGGAAGTTGAATTTACTTGAAAGAAGGTTTAATAGACATCTAGGAGATTTAACTCAGATTTTTATGCTAAGTGTTAAATTGTTCCTAAAAAGAGAATTTTATGCTTAAGAAAGATATTCTTGATTCAAGGTATCAGGCTTTATTTCATCTAGTTTTTTCCATAATCACTGGTATTCCTATTGAAATTAAGTCGTTACAATGAAAGTTAAGGTGGATAGTCCTTTTAGCAAGAGAATTTTAGTTATTGTTTTGTTCTTAACTCATGTTAGTTTAATTTTAGTTTTTATTTTGTTTAATTGTTTATTTAGTTTAATTTTTGCCTTTAAATCGAAAATATTTGGGAAACAATCTCAGATTAATTTAATTCATACATAGATATTCTTATTAGCAATCCATGTTCCCTTGGGTACGATATTTGAGGTCTTAATCTATATTTTTCTATATTTCTAACCGATCTAGTACACTTACTAGACACCGATCAAGTTTTTGGTGTTGTTATCGGGGAACAGCGGTGTTGTTTGTTTAATATCTTTGATTGAGTTAGTTTGAGATTTTTATTTTTTATTTTATTATTACTCTTTGTAGGAACAATTTGAAACATTCTTCAAGATGATGCAAGATGATATCCAAAACTATGAATTACTTCTTTTGAAACAACAAATGAATGATTTAGTAAGAGAAAGAGAGGAGATAAAACTATTGCATGCACAATTACAAAATCCTTATTCATCACCATCCTTTGTTGAAGAGCCTTGTTCTTTTTAGGTTTTAAGAACACAAATGGAAGAATTGAGGAGAGAGAATCAAAAACTGCGATATTCAAAAGAGTTATGTAACTCCGGGAATCAACGTCTTCATAACATGCTTATATGCAATTTTGGGCTGAAAAACAAAAATGGAGGGTCGCACAAAAGGCTGTTATCTCTGAAACTAAAGATGTTTGTGACTTCCTTATAAGAAAAGAAAGAAAATTTTATACTGAAAAAGAAGAATGGGAGGCTACATTAAGGGCTCAAGAGGAAAAGTTTAGAATTCAAGATGAGAAGTTTAGGATTCAAGAGAAAAAATTAAGAATTCAAGAAGAAAAGATAAGGATTCAATAGGAGACAATTAGAGTTAAGAAAATTTATTAAGGGATAGAGAGGAAGGAATTGAAAAATTGGAATCTAAACTAGAAATTTAAGCATTTCTATGAAATTTCAAGGTGATGGTGGTAAGGAAAAGGAAACAAATCATTCATTAATAGGGAATAAGAAACAAGAGGAACAATTCATTTTTGAAGACAAGTCATGTGTTTATTTAGGGGATGTAGGATTTCTTATAGAGAATTTATCACCAAAGGAGCAAGAAGGAAAAGATTCGCAAGTAGAGATACTGGATTCAGTCCATTTAAAGGATTTATTTAGATTAGAAGAGCCAGTAAAGTTCGTTCTCAATGAGCCAAAGGAGGAATCGTCCTTTATCGAAGACATGGAATTTCCAATTTTGGTAAACTATGATAAGTTTCTTCTACTGAAGGGAGAAAATGAAGAACAAAACCAGGAGAGACCAATATTTGGATCACAAGCTCGACCTCCTGAGAGTAACACGAGTCAAGTTGAGACTCAATAAACCAGAACTTCTTTAACTCTTCTCTTTAAATTTTTGTCAATTTTTTTTTATGATTTATGTTTTATATGTTGTTAGTTTTAACTCATTGGTTTTTGCATGTTTTTTATGTTTATTTGTTTGTTTTATTTTCAATTCATGAGTTTAAGATTTGAGGTTGAAAATAAGCTACTTCTAATAATTTTGTACTTGAATGTTATATTTGAAATTAGTAAGTGCTTGTAAGAGCTAAAATGATTTTTGGGGTAAGTAAATTACAACTTAGTTGAACTTAATATGGATTTATGATTCTTGAGTTGTTTTCATTGTTTGAATGATAATTTAATCTTAGTTGCTCGATGCCTCATGAACTTAAAAGAGAATTATTCATTTGCTAAAGAAAAGAGTTGACTTGATATCTAATTCAACTGGTTTGTGAGTTTGCATATTTCTTTAGACTTAATATAGCATTATTAATTGAGCTTTAAGAGAATTAAGATGGCTTAATTAAGGAAAAGGCATATTTGAGTGAGTATGCATCATGTTTTAATCTAATTTGTGTTATAACTAGTTTGCAAATCTCTGAAATCTAGCTGGCAAAGTTATAACTCAATAAATTTAAGTGCAATTCTACATTGAGCTTAGTGAAAAAAAATTCATTTAACTAAGTGAGTTTTTAAATTTTCGTGCTTGCAATCTAAATTTTTTTATTTTGTGGTGCAAGAATTAAATGCCTTGGGTGAGTGTTTTTTATGCTTTATAGAGCATATTTTTGCTCTGTCGAGCAGAATTTTCGCTCGCCCGAGCAAGCCAGCACGCAGGAGGCAGCAGCACACCACTCCCCTATGTGCCAATTCCCACTCGCCTGAGCAAGCCAGCACGCAGAAGGTAGCAGCAAGCCACTCCCCCATATGCCAATTCCCACTCACCTGAGCAAGCTCGCACCTTGCACCAGCAGCGTCGTGCTCTCCCACGCACTCACCCCGCTCCCCCGCGCTCCTTGTGCCTTACTCGTCCAACTTGCTATTACATTCCAGTTTCAAAGTGCTCTCTTGAGCACAACTTTTGCTCCCCTGAGCACCCTTTTTCCTCTTATATCTCGGCACTCCACTCACTTCACTTCACACACTAGCTCACTTCCTCACAAATCCTCTCTAGCTCTACCAAGTTAGTAAGTCTAAAATCCCATTCTCTTTAAATTTTTTTGTGATTTCCAACACAAGTAATTAAAATTTATCTCTTTATTTTTGTTTTAAACATTTAAATTGATGAAATGGCTTTATTTTTGAATTTTTGCTCTTACATACTTGGGTAACTTTTCACCTTTTCTTAAGTTCAAATAATTATTTTTTTACATTATTTTTTCCTTGAGCTTAGAGAATGCATGTTATTGTTAAGTTGAGAAGATTTTGGTTCAAATTAGAGTTCAAATTGATCTAAATTTTGTTTTGGAAAAATATGCACACAAATTGTTCAATGAAATGACTAAGTGAATAAATTTAACTTTTTGTCTTAAATTTTCTTAGCTTAAGCGATACTTAATTGTTCTTATCTTTCAATAGCTCATTTTCAATTGTCATTTATACTTGTTGATACATCTATTGTATGCTTTGATTATGATGCTAAAGTGAATATATTCTTGTAGCCATTACTCGATAATTTTGATACATCAATTTTTATACATTTAGTTGAGCATGATTTGAGATGACTTGATTTTCATTGGTTTTTTTATGATGTGCATGGCATGGTTAATTGAGACTCTTGTGATGGAAGCATGATGTATTGCATTGCTCACTCAATTCCCACACTTCCTCACCAAAGACATTCACATCGAGCTATAGTCTCTCTTAAATTTCTATCCTCATTCTCATCAAGTAATTAAATTTTGCATTGCACAATTTTTCAATTGACATACTTAGATTGCTTGGTTTGAGTTGGATTAGGAGTTTTATATTCTTGAACATAAGTTTGGTAAGAGCTGAATTTTAAGCTAAGTATGTTTCCTTTGCATTCCATTTTCTCTTAGCTACTTATTAGGATTGAACTTTATTTTTGACTTGATAATAGTTGAGATTGTATTTAAATTGGCTTTGTTATTTTGTGCTTATCATAACCAATTAACAATATTTCTCTTCATTTTGTTAAGCCAAACCATCATCAATCACCCTTAGACTTGGGATTATGCATTCACACACTATCCATCTTGTAACACATTGATATCATGCATTGAGCACTCAAGTAAGTTGGCCTAGTTGTATCTTTTCACTTAGTTATCATGCTTATTAGACCTTGTTTGATGCATTATATTGGTTTTAGAGGCATGTTTGTTTGTTAACTCAATTCCATTGGTCTCATGCCTTCTTTTTAGCCTAATTATGGTTCTAGGTGTGGTGTGCTTTAGCCTACATTTCCCTTAGCCACTTACTTTATCAAAATTTATGCAGTGAGCTAATAGTTTTGCTACTTTGCTGAGAACAATAACATTTTAAAGAGGGGGATAGAACTCAGCTGAGCTAGATTTTGAAGATCAAATTAAAGGAGTTCTCGTTGCTGACTCATTTTCTTACTCATAAATTGTGTTAGTTATTTTGTTATAGTCGGTTTGTTTTTGTTTTAGTTGTTTAGTTTGGTTTTTAGTTTGCATGTTAGTTTAGTTAATTCATTTATCATATATTATACATTTAGCTTAGTTCGTCCTAATTTTTTTCTCAAAAATTGAACATATTGAACTTGAATTTAAAATGTGTTATGTTCAAAATTCTTGTTTAGAATTGAAACAAGCATGTTGTTTAATGAATTTCTAGCTAGTTTAACATTCAATTAGGCTTATATTTGTTAGTTTCTACTTTTAAAAGCACAAAAGACCAGTTTTTAAACTTAAAGAAAAATAATGCATTGAAATAGTTAAGTAAGGAATTTTTAGAACACTAAAATCTTCCTCATCATCCTTCGAAACATAAAAGCAATTTGAAATAACTCGAAAAGTGATCTAGGCAATGTTTTTATTTTTGAGCCATATTTTAACTTATTCCTTACCCTTTTGATAGTTTTTCTATTGTTAGCCATTTTGAGCCTAATGAGGCATGATTAAAGTGTGTCATTTTTAGTTTTCTTATTACACTTATTTATTTTACCATATAAATTAAAAATCTTTATCTTTCCTTCTAAGAATTGGTCACTCTAGGATTAGGATAGATTAAGTTGTGTTGGGTGTTTTGAAAAGTGTAATTAGAAAGAGAATTTTGAAGGTTTATTGAATGAAGTCAAGTAGTTTATGGAATTTAGCCTTTTGAATATCCTTTTATTATTATATTGTCAACAATGAAGCTAGCTGAAAAAAAAGAAAAAAAAAGAGAAGAAAAAGCTATAAAGCTAGCATATTTGGTAAAATTTTAAGTGTGGGGTATTTATAAGGGAAAGTAATATGAATTCTAAAAAGAGATGGATTATGAAATTAAGAAGAACATTTATTGAGTTACTCTAAGTAGGAAAAAAATTTTGAAGAATATTTTGAAGCTGAAGGGATAATCAAATGTAGCTTAATACTGTAATTTGTGAGTTGTTGGGGTGAAATTTTAGAAATGTTAATATATTTTAGAGTGGCTATTCTTATTGTTGATCTTTTATCCATTCTTTGATAACCAATATCTTATCCTCATTACAACCTTTAAAAGATTTAAGTGATTTTAAGTTTTATTTTTGAGTTGTTTAGCGGAGATGGCCTTCGGGTTCCAGTGCTAAAGGGGAGGTCTATGGTGTTTCTAGAGTTTCAAGCGCGGAACCATTTGTACACTTAGGTGTACATTCATTCTAAAATTTAGCTATGAATTTGCATTGGTGTTTTATTTTTTAAAATGCTTAAAATATTTTGGTCTTGCACACACACAAGGAAACTAACTTATATTGTCTTGTTTGAATTTATTCTGGTTAAAATTTTATTAAGTGCTCCTGATAATTGCTAAGCATGATTTTGAATTGCATAATTCTTAGTTAAAGTTGATTATTTTGAGGAGTTGATTTGTTCAGATTTTCTCGAGTGCGAGCAAAGGCTAAGTGTGGGGTATTTTGATAAGTGTAAATGATATTATGTTTTTAGATGTTTAATTTAGTTAATTTTGTGATTAATTGGTTAATTTAGATGTTTGTTGGCTTAATTGAAAGTTTTGGTATTTTCAGGGACTAAATCGAAAGAAAGAAGGATAAAATATCAAGAAATAAGTAGATTTGGGGCGAAAGTGTAAAATTGAAAAAGTTATTTAAAAGGAAGTAACGTGGGGACATATTTGTTATGCTCTCCCGAGCATAATTTTTGCTCTCCCAAGCACTGGGAAAGTTGTTTAAAAGAAGTAACGCAGAGACAGATTGGTTATGCTCTCCCAAGTGTAATTTCTGCTCTGTCGAGCACAATCATACTCTCCCAAACACTAAACATACTCTCCCAAGCATTTTGACCACTCTCCCAAGAAAAAATCCTACTCTCCTGAACACTTAACAAGAAAACATCGACAAAAGTCTTCCTATTCAAGAGAAACTCCAACTTAACCTCGGAATAGGAAGTTTTAGTCAACAAAACTCATTCTTTGGCAGTGATTCCACTCTATAAAAAGGAACCAAAGCTAGAATAAAAGATACGGAGAGAAACAGAGCTCAACACTTTAGTTTTTACGTAGTTTTTAGAATTCTTTCTTATGTTTTTATTCAGTACTTCTCTTTAACTTTGTTTTAGTTTTTAAACATGTTTAGTGAGTAGTTTTCTTTAACTTTTGCTAAAGGATACTTGAATCCTTAACTTTTTATTGTCATGATTTATTTTGTGCTTAAATTTAATACAAGTCTTGATTATTTCTTAGTTATTGTGCAGTCTTATCATTCGTTAACTGAATTTTGATGGTTAACTTATTTAATTATTGGTTAATAATTGATTTTTAATTTAATCAATGATATGTATATTCTTAGGTTAGTTTACTTATGTTAATGCATGATTATATTCTTAACTAGATATAATTATGTGTTAATTAAGGTAAGTTTAAGCTAAGAAAAGTATAACAAAGAATTGGTGAAAGTTGAATTTACTTGAAATAAGGTTTAATAGACATCTAGGAGATTTAACTCAGATTTTTATGCTAAGTGTTAAATTGTTTCTAAAAAGTGAATTTGATGCTTAAGAAAGATATTCTTGATTCAAGGTATCAGGCTTTATTTCATCTAGTTTTTTCCATAATCACTAGTATTCCTATTGGAATTAAGTCGTTACAATGAAAATTAAGATGGATAGTTCTTTTAGCAATAGAATTTTAGTTATTGTATTGTTCTTAACTCATGTTAGTTTAATTTTAGTTTTTATTTTATTTAATTATTTATTTAGTTTAATTTTTGTCTCTAAATAAAAAACATTTAGGAAACAATCTCAGATTAATTTAATTCATACATAGATATTCTTATTAGCAATTTATGTTCCCTTGGATACGATATTTAAGGTCTTAATCTATATTTTTTTATATTACTAGTCGATCTAGTACACTTGCTAGATACCGGTTAGGTCAAGTCTCAAGGTTCTCAGGGTTAATTAAGATAGAAAATTTAAAAAGAATGCATAGGTAAACGTGCCCAAGCCAGGAAACCCGAGGATGGAGAACCCGGCAGGCAGTGTAAGTTTAATATAAAATATGAAAGTACATGTCAAATGGATTTTAATGGTACAATTTGAATGAAAATTGAGGTCAAATAGACCTCCAAAAGGGCAAAAGAAGAAAATTTCACGGTTTGGCGAAGGTTTCACTAAAAGTTTGACTTACCATTAGGAGGCCTTAGAGATCTCAAATTGATTTCAAATTTCACATACATGCTATAAATAGTGTAATGATACCCAGGAAATTGAAAAATAACCATTCTGGCAGTTTTGGAATTTCGAGTTTCAGAGTGGCTGCGTAGGCTGCCAAAGCTAAAAGTATATTGAAACAATATCGGAATGAGCTTAAATTTTTACCATATATTCTAGTATATGTAGTGATACTCGAAAAAAAATTTTAGGAAAATCCGATATTAGGATCAAAAATTCATATTTTGGGATGCAATATGAGTCATTTAGAGGGTCAAATCCTGGAATTCGACCATAAAATTTCGTATGAGTTGCTAATTTTGGGTGATGATCAGGTGTGCATGAGCTCAAGTTATTAGGGTGAGCCTAAGTGCCTAAGTGAGTGACAAGTGGAGAATTTTAAAGCCATTGGATTCACTAGTAAATTAGTAAATCTTGGCTAGCTATTTGAGGTATTTAAGGGTCTCCTAGAAAAGTCTGGAACCCCCAAGAATCGCAGCAAAAATCGATCTCCTCCTCCTCCTTTTCTTCTCAAGATCGAAGTTACCCTAAAAACGCCATTCCCACCATTTTCTTCCTTCTCTCTCCAATTCCCATCAAACCATAAGCTAATTTTTCATCTAGAGGAACTACAAGACCTCCTCTTCATCTTAGAATCACGGCTGGAGCAAAAAGAATTGAGAAAAACAAATATTTGAAGAGAGAGAAAAGTGAACAAATCAGGTAAATTTATGGGTTTTAGCTAGTTTTAATTAGAGTTTTTCATATAGACATATAGAAAAAAATTATTTAAGTTCATTAGCATTAAAGATATGTTAAGAATCAAAGCATAAATTCAAGATTTCTCCTTGATCAATTTCGGCCACTAGGTGATTTACAAGGAGAAAGCCAAAAAAGGGAAGGCAAAGGAAAAGAGAAGGAAGTCTAGGTGACTTCTAGGACATTCAAGGTTAGTGGATACCAATTTACACTTAATTTCATAATTTTTATTGAATTTTATCTAAACTTTACATTATGTAACTAAGGTAAGTCATGGTAAATGGTGAAATAAACAGATGTAATATGATGAAGTAGCATGTTAGAGACATGAATTAAGGAAGAAAACGATGAAAAGGAACCCTAACTCTAGGTGGTCGAATGACTTTGTATGGATTTTCATGAAGAAATTTCATAATTAATGCCTAAAATGATGTGAACTACTTACTATGATGATGGGAAAGCATGTTAGAATGATAAACAACATGTAAATGGCATGATGAGTATGTGTACATAATGATAACATATGTATAATTATGAAATATACATGTACCATGATGATGTAATGATATAAGAACAGTAATAATGGTATAATAATCATATATGACATGTGAATTAAGAGAAAATTATATCATAAGCATGAGAACTCAAAGTGGCTGAATGGTAGCCATGTGGGAAACTATGTATTTTTATGTGATACATGTGAAATGACATGTATACATGATGTATGTATGTAAATTATACACTTTAAAATGTGACATGACCATATGATGATGTGACATGATGTGAACGACATAAAATACTACATAATGAATGACATTGAAATTATAGTACATTGCCCTTAATGTATAGTGAGTAATTCAAGAGCATAAAATATAATGGCTAGCCATAAGGACACATGTACTGCGGTCACACCATGAGATTTATCATATCGTACATTTCATAGCTTGCCGGCACATTAATTATTGGGACACAAGATCATGTCAAGTGATCTGATCCCTATTTACATTATTGGAGTCCTCATCCTGTTTATCTGGATCGAAAATTTCCACCGGTCATACTAGGGGTAAAATTGTAATTATAAGAATTTTTGTGTAAAAATGAAATTTTATGAGCAAACATGCCATTTATGTATTTTATTGATGAAAATGATGAAAAATAAGGTCAAATAAGTCAACAAGGGTAAAAATATAATTACGCTAGAAATTAAGGGCTAACTTGTAATTTGGCATTGAAAAATCTAATTAATAGAGTTAGAATGGATAATATGAAAAAAAAGGGTAAAATCATAATTTTTGAAAAATTTGGGGACTAAATTGAAATTTATCACTTTGTGAAAAAAATTTAGGGATTAAACTGGAATTTTTACACTTATAATGAATTAAACTGAAAGAAATCATCAAAAAAGAAATTGAGTTAAAAATGACGAATTTTAAGTCAAATATTAACTATAGATAATAAATGAACATTTTATAATTATTGTGTTATTAAGTGAAATTTTGTGTAATAGTATCCAACACTAGGCAACAATATCATTTGGTGCATGGTTGTTGTGACTTCTCGTAGGGACAGGTACTGTAGGAGAAGAATCGAAGATTGAATAGCATGTACATATGACTTCGGGACTTAGGTCTATTTTGTAGCATTAGGCAGACACCTTGTAGTAATTTGTATATATGTATGTATATGTGGTTTGTAAACATAATTGTTGCAACTATATTGGGCCTGTAATGGAATATGGATATATGTGTGCCTATGTGATGAAATGTGATGGGAATGTAATGATATTGTGATGGAATTTAGAAGTGTTGAATGAATGATGGAGTTATAGAGAAGGAGAATGATCATAGGAAGTGTAATTTCAATTGCAGATTTTTGGAAAGCATGAAAATTTGTTGTCATGCTACCCAATTTTTGACCAAAGGAATAGTGATTTATCCTAAGTAAATGCCATGTTGTAGTACACCAATAATAATAAGATTAATCCATTAACTAAAAACCTAATAAGCTGTATGCTGACGTAAGTATTAAGGAACAGTACCTTGTTAGTCATTAGGGTGTTACAATTTATGGTATTAGAGCTCGATTAAGGCAACCCTAAGATCGGAGTAATAATGCAAGTGTAAACCAGTGAATGAGGTTGTTATATGTACATGCCAATTAAGGATAATGGAATTGTGAAATTAATTGTTACTTGTCCCTTGTGTATTTCAGTGATAAGATGGCTTCTAGCTCCAGACGAAAGGTTCAGCTGGCTGATGGGGCTGAGAGCGAGGCTTCAACTAGCCCAACAACAACTGCAGCTCCACCCAGACATCAAACACCACCACTTGCACCACAGGTGCCTCCCCTAGTAGCACCACCTGATTTCATACAGATAATTGCGGACCTAGTATATCAGAGAATGTAAATGCCAGCGCCACCACAACCTCAACCATAGCCAGCCAGAGCACCTATCCTGGAACAATTAAAAAAGTTGAGAGCCGAAGACTTTCATGGCAAGGATCATATCACAGCCACATAAGTAGAAAAGTGGCTAGATAAAATTAAAAGACTATTTGAGATCACAAATAGAACACCTGAAGAGAAATTAAGGGGTATTATTGCACTACTTCAGGGCCCTACATACACTTGGTGGAATACAGTGAGAAAATATGCCCCAACAGATAGGGTGACCTGGTAGTTCTTTCTATAACAATTTAATGAGAAATATGTGGGGAAAGAGCATCAAAAGGTCATGGAGAATGCCTTCTGGTGATTGAGACAGGGCAACAGAACTGTATAGGAGTATGATTGAGAATTTGAGAGATTGAGTGCTTACATGGACAATTATCAAATTCCTCCAGAGAAATTATGCCAGTTGTTTGAACAAGGCCTCCATAATGACATTAGAAAAGCATTGGCTAACCGAGAATACACAAATCGGATGGAGTTAGTACACATGCAGCCATACGAGTCGAGACTATTGATGCTGAGGAAGCTAGTCGTCAGACCAGATTTAAATAGCAAAGAAAACCATATGTAACAGATGCCCTTGAGGGCCCCAACAAGAAACAAAAGGGTTTTATTGCCACTCTTCATAATCCTACAACAACTCCTGCACAGAGTCAGAAGTCCACAGCTCGAGCTACTCCACCTGCTACTTCCATTGCTAGTACTCTTCGGGGTTCCACTAGATACAGCAACCCCATATGTGAGCATTGTGGGAGACGTCATCCAGGCTAGTGTTGGAGGTTGATAGGAGCATGTTTGAGGTGTGGGTCTCATGAACATTTGCAGAAAGACTGTCCTAGAGCACCAGGGTCACATCAGACAGTTCCCCTACCACAGCAGCCAAAGGGCACGGTAGAGGTGGACCATCAAGAGTTGCGTCAGTAAAAGGGGGTGCACAAAGACCACCATTGGGAGAAGGGCGATCACAGACACGTACTTATGCAGTTAGGGCTAGGGAGGATCAGGAGGCCTCATATATCATAGTGGGTAAGTTTTACTTACTTGATACACCCATTTATGCTTTAATTGACCCTGGGTCCACACATACATACCTTAGCATAAAAATTGCACTCGCAAAGGATTTGATTAGTTCACAGTTTGAATTTGACATTTCGGTGAGCAACCCTTTAAGGCACCATGTAGTAGTGAATAAAGTATATACAAATTGCCCTATCCAAATGCAACAAACTCTTTTTCCTATAAATTTGATCGAGTTACCTTTTCATGAGTTTGATGTCATACTGGGGATGGATTGGTTGTGTAAACACCAAGTAAATGTCAAATTTCATTTGAAAAGAGTCACTTTATACACCCCTAGATGGATAGGAAATCACCGTTGTAGGTAGAAGATCTAGCTTTTTTCAAACATCATTTCAACCACAGCAGCGTATAGGTGCATTAGGAAAGGGTGTGAAGCTTATTTGGCTTATGTGATGGAAGCAAAAGATGATAAGCTTAAAGTAAGTGACGTTCCAACTGTTTGTGATTTTGCTGATGTTTTCCCAATGAGTTACCAAGGTTGCCACCAAAGAGAGAGGTGGAGTTCTTCAAAGATGTGATACCCGATACAACTCTAATTTCCAAAGCTCCATATCATATGGAACCAGCAGAACTAAAAGAATTAAAGATACAGTTATAGAAGTTGTTGGATAAGGGATTCATTCGCCCAGCGTGTCATCATAGGGAGCTCCAGTTTTATTTGTGAAGAAAAAGGACAGTTCATTGAGACTTTGCATTGACTATTGACAACTGAACAATGTGACTATCAAGAACAAGTATCCACTGCCCAGCATTGACAATTTGTTTGATCAATTGAGAGGGGCGAGTATGTTCTCCAAAATTGATTTGAAATTAGGTTATTACCCACTCCGGGTTAAAGAAATGGATGTGCCAAAGATAGCTTTTCGTACACGGTATGGCCACTATGAATTCTTGGTCATGCCCTTTGGACTCACCAATGCACCAGTGGCTTTCATGGATCTAATTAATCGAATTTTTCATCCATACCTAGATCAATTTGTGGTGATATTCATTGATGACATCTTAATTTACTCCAAAACTCATGAAGAACATGATAAGCGTTTGCGGATTGTGCTATAAACTCTAAGAGACAAACAACTATATGCAAAATTCAACAAATGTCACTTTTGGCTCAAATAAGTCTCCTTTTTGGGCCATGTGATCATTGCAGAGGGAATCAAAGTGGATCTAAAGATGACTGAAGCCATTTTAGAATGGAAGCCACCCAAGAATGTTGTTGAAGTCAGAAGTTTTCTTGGATTAACCGACTACTATAGAAGATTTGTAAAAGGATTCTCCATTATTGCATCTCCACTTACCAAGCTACTACAGGAAAATATCAAGTTTGTGTGGACAGATAAGTGCCTGAAGAGTTTAGAAAGATTGAAAACTATGTTGACTGAAGCTCCCATCCTCACCCAGTTTGCTACAAGTAAATCTTTTGTGATTTACAGTGATGCTTCCAAGAATGGGCTAGGATTTGTCCTCATGCAAGAAGGTAGAGCTATAGCCTATGCTTCTCGACAACTCAAGCCTCATGAAAGAAATTATCCTACTCATGACTTGGAGCTTGAAGCAATTGTCTTTGCCTTAAAAATTTAGAGACATTAGTTATATGGTGAGAAATGTTATATCTACAGTGATCACAATAGTTTAAAGTACTTGCCAACTCAGAAAGAAATCAACTTAAGACAAAGAAGGTGGATAGAACTCATCAAAGACTACGACTGTTTGATCGATTACTACCCTGGCAAGGCGAACATTGTTGCAAATGCCCTTAGTAGAAAACATTTATCTGCCTTAAGGGCCATGAATGTCAAATTAAGCACAGGTCAAGATGGAGCATTAGTAGTAGAAATTCAAGCAAGGCCTAGTCAGCAACAACAAGTAAGAATCACTCAGCGACAGGATGATCGGTTGGCTTGCATTATTTCTCAAATTCAAGCTAGAGAGAACAGTGACTTCTTTCTTGACCATGATGACTGCCTATACTATAAAGGCAGGCTTTATGTACCAGATGATGTTGAATTGAAGAAGAAACTTTTGATCGAAGCTCACCACATCAAATACACCATTCACCCAGGGAGCAATAAGATGTATTAGGATTTAAAAATGGTTTATTGGTGGCCAGGAATGAAAAGAGATATTGCTGAGTTTGTCACTCAATGTTTGACTTATCAACAGATGAAAGCCAAATACCAAGCCCCCTCTGGGTTATTACACCCTATCACTATACCAGAATGGAAGTGGGAGCGAGTGACTATGGATTTTGTAGCAAGACTACCATTAACCAGAAAACAACATGACTCCATTTGGATCATTGTAGACAGGTTCACAAAGTCTGCTCATTTCATACCAGTGAGTGTTGACTTTTCTTTGAGCAGATTGGCAAAAATCTATATCAACAAGATAGTTTGACTGCATGGTGTTCCCATTTCCATAATTTCATATAGGAACCCTCATTTTACTTCCAAAATTTGGCAAAAGTTGCAAGAAGTATTGGGAACTCGCTTGGATTATAGCATAGCATTCCACCCCCAGATAGATGGACAGTTCGAGCGAGTAATACAAATTTTAGAAGACATTCTACGATGCTGCATTTTGGAGTTTGGGAGCAACTGGGAAAAGTACCTTCCTTTGGCAGAATTCGCCTATAACAACAGTTATCAGTCCGGCATCAAAATGGCACCATATGAGACATTATATAGGAGGAAATGCAAAACCCCAGTGTGCTGGATAGAATTGAGTGAAAGCAAATTAGTGGGTCCAGACTTAATTCAAGAAATGGAGGAAAAAGTTAAGGGTGCGTTCGTTATCGTTGTAGTTTCCATGTTTTTATTTTTTTTAAAGAAAAAAATAAAAATGTGTTTGGCAAGGACAATTGAATTTTTGTTTCTGTGAAATTGTTAGGAAGTATTTTCCTAAACAAAAACGAAATTTAGAAATCTACAAAAGATGGATTTTAGAAATCTTTATCACTTTGTTCTTCTTTTTCTTTTGTTGGAGCCTGGATCATCGCCGTTTAAGCAACCACCGCCTCCTCAATTCTTGAGTTTTGCTGCTGCTGCCATCCACTTTTTGAGCTCCACCGCCACCTGTAGTTGTGAAGAAAGAAAGGTTAGTTCTTTTTCTCTTCACTGCTATGAGTATTGGATTTCTTTGGGTGTGTTTGATGCATTTGTAATTTTTCTGGGTTTTTTGATTCTGGTTGTAATTTACTGAATTTGATCAACGGTTGGTGTTCTCATGCCTTACTTGTATATTTCCCCTTGAATTTTCCATGTTATTTGAAGCACACGTAGTTCTTGTAACCAATTCTTGTGTAAATACCCATGATGATTGTAGATGCTCTATTCATCCAAGCGAGAGTCAAACTTGGTGTAAAAACAAAGGAAAACACATTTAAAAATAGAGGAATTCATGAACCTGTCAATCTACACAAAACCAGAAAAGTTCGTCTGTATCTCTCTTATTGGTTCCTATTTTCTTACCTATCTTAGCAACTTGGTCTCATATTATGGGTAAAGTAAGGATCTTTCTATAGCTATCACTCATTGTTTTTCTTCCTCTGGTGGCTAGCTACCATCTCACAAAAGGTACCATCACTGGTTCATTGTTAATTCTGCTTTTTTCAGTTTTTGATTTCAGTGGTAGAATTTCAATTTTGGCTGGCCAATTTGGATTTTCTAGCAAAATTTTTGAATTTTGGATCAGTGGCCAACTAAAAATCTGCTATTTTTTCCCAATTCACGTGTAGACATTTATTATGAAGTTGTTATTAACGTAATGGAAGTTGTTATGGAAATTCTGTTAAAAAGGCGAGCAGATAATAATATTTTACTTTTTGGCAAGTACAATTTGTCATCTAAAAGTTGAACAAAACTTTGATCTGCAGCTTAGAGCTCATCCACACATAAGACTCTATACTAAATATAGTTAATACTATGAAGACATCATTAATGCAGCAATATTTGGTTCTCACATTGGCCAGGATTTACAGCATTATTGCTTACAAAAGATACATAGATACACATGAACAAAAATATCGTATGCACATCTGATAAATAAATGTGCATGTATTTGCACTATTCTGGGAAGTAGAATGTAATTGTAATCAGTAAATCTCTAATCTCAAGACTAAAAATTCTGCATTTTTAATCAACTGAAAACGTAATCATATAATGGAATATGATAACAGAACCTTACCTCTAAGCATATGGGTATATGTTATAATTGGCTTCAGACGAACCAAATTAATTGAACATGCACTTTGAGTCAAAATCAAGTACAATACATAATGACAACATGACACTTGACCTCAAAAGTTAAATCAAATACGTTGCAACATCTAACTCCAATAATTATGATGAAAAAAAAAACACATTATCAACTAAAATCAATTTGAAAAAGCAACAGAGAGGAAAATTACTCTCAAATCTTGTTGGCTTATAATAGGATCCTATCATCATTTCCCTTTGATGTATCTGCCTTCATCCACAATGGAAAAAAAATGAGTAAAAAGATATATAGGTAAATTCATTAAGTAGGTTCTTTTTCTTAATTAAAAAATAACAAAAAAAACTGATATAGAATAACAGAATCTTTTCAGAAATTGATAAGATGTAGCAGAATAAAAGCAATATCAGTAGTTCACTCTAAAACAAGGTCTCTCTCACGTGGAGGGTATCTGTGTTTGGCTTCAGCTTTACTAGATAAGTTTTTATTTGGATATCTTTGAACTGTAGACTTTTTTCATATATGGACAATGATTTAGCATCCTGCATTTTGTCTATCGTTTCCATGTTACAGTGCATGTGCTGTTATATAGAAATTATACTTCTTTGGCATAAGAGAATATCAATTCTCTAACAAGCCTAGGCCTTGCAATCGATTGCAATTGAATAAATATTCATTAACTTTATTAACTTGTTTGAGAATTCCTGCTAATAGCACTTGCAATTGTTATGGCTAGCATATTAATTATTAGATTATGAGCCACTTATAATCTAATGTAAATTAAATATAAATTGAAGATTATTGACATTAAGATGTTTTATTTAGATGGAGACGTTAGATCAAAAAGTTTATTTAGATGGTAGTAACACTATTGAGGTTGAACATGATGGAGCAATTTGGTCTTCACAAGTTGAAGATTATTTTATAACATTAATGGTTGAAGAAGTGAACAATGAAAATAGAAAAACAACTACCCTCACTAAAAATGCATGGACACGAATCAAAGATCTTATGAAAAAAAAGACCAATCGAGAGTATAGTCTAATTCAATTCAAGAATAAGTTTAATAGTCTCAGAAGACGATGGAAGCATTTCAATAATTTATTGAAAGAGACAGAAATTGGATACAACTCAATGACTGGTCAAGTTATTGCAATTGATGATGTGTGGCAAAAATTATACAAGGTATATTTCTATATTAATGAATTTATTTATTAATTATTATACGTAATGTATAATTAATATTATGATTCATTTTTAGAATATTATATATATATATATATATATATATATATATATATATATATATATATATATATATATATATATATATATATATATATATATATGTTTGCTTATAGGTGAATAAGATGGCAAGAAAATTTAGAAAAGAAGGTTGTAAGGCATACGAAAAGTTGTGCATTATTTATGGTGATACAACTGCTATCGAAGTTCATTCTCATCCTTCTACTAAAAGCCCTTCTATTAGTGAAGATGAAAACAATAATAAAGAATTTGAAAGTTCTAATGAAGAGGGTGAAAATACAAACAAAAAGAAAAGGTTGAAGAAAACAAGTGATGAAGGATCTAATAGTAAAAAAAAAAAAAGAATTGTTTCAAAATGCAATGGCTCAAGCATTGATCAATATTGGAGAAAGTTCAAAGAAAAAAGTAGAATTTTTAGAGAAGCAAATGAATTCAAGAACAACATTCACCTCAGTTGATAATTCAGGTGGTAATTTTAGAACACAATCAAGTGATGATAAAGAATTAATCCTTAAATGTCTTGAAGCATTGTAAAACCTTAACGGAATAGATGAATTGTCTTTTGCAAAAGCTGTTAAACTTATCCATGATGATTCAATATGGAGGGAAATGTTTTTGGCCATGTCGGAAGAAAGAAAGAAAGATTGGGTTTTGAATATCCAAATTTGATTTCTTATTATTAGCTTTTTGCATTCTTTTGGATTGTTATCTTATAAATTATTCTTTTGGTTTGTTATGTTTTGAGTTATACAAATTTATTATTTGATGTTGGATTTGTTTAATTGACATTAAAGATTTGGTTATTATTAGAAATAGTTGAAATATATTTCTTTTATTTTATTATTCACATACATTATTTTTAATGATATTTTGGATCAATTATTTTTATTTTTGGCAGGAATATGGATTTGCATGATTTTTTTCCTGATTCTGATGAGGAAATCGAACAATTTTTGACGATATTTGTGAACAATAAGTATAATTTTATGTTCAATGATAAACCTAGACCTCAAAGAATTTCAAAATTGACAGGTCATGAATGGGTGCTTGAGGTATTAAATAGTCATCCAATGACATTCTATGATTTATTTCGGATGGATGAAAATATTTTTATTAGTTTATGTGAGGAATTAAAAGGTAGAACAACATTGAAAAATTTCAAGTTTTTAACAGTGCAAGAACGATTGGCAATTTTTCTTCTTATCATTTGTCAAAATGACCGACAAAGATTTGTAGAAGATCGTTTTCAACATTCAACAGACACGATCTCTAAACATTTTCGAAATGTGCTATATGCCATTTGTACAATTGCTAAACATGTGATTGTTCCTCCATCATTTGATGAAACACCTTCAGAGATAAAAAATAATCCGAAGTACTATCCATTTTTCAAGGTAATGAAAAGTTTTAATATGTTTTTTTTTTATATAATTATAGTCTATTGCTTATTAATTGTTATTTTTATAACAGAATTGTATCGAAGCTATAGATGGTACACATATTTTTGTACGAATTCCAGTCAGTCAACAAATTCCATACCGTGAAAAGAAAACAATCCCTACGCAGAATATCATGTGTGCTTGCTCATTTGATATGCGATTTACATTCGTCATGACTGGTTGGGAAGGAACAGCAAATGATTCAAGAATTTTTTTAGAATGTATTTCGAATCCAGCAAATAAATTTCCTATGCCTACACGAGATAAATATTATCTAGTTGATTCAAGATATGCTAATATGCCTAGATTTCTTAGTCGGTACCGTGGAGAACGTTATCATTTATATGATTACAGAGAAGGATCAAATCGACAAGGTCTAGAAGAATTATTTAATTATATGCATTCTTCATTACGCAATGTCATAGAACGTTGTTTTGGAATTTTGAAGGCACTTTTTCCCATCCTTAGAGATATGCCCCCATAATATATACCTCTTGCATGTTGTGTGATTTATAACTTTATTAGAATGAACGGAAGTATAGACTCTTTATTTGTAGAATATGCAAATGAAAGTATTGTTCTTGGAAATGATCAACAAAATAATGAAGCCAGTACTTCAGAGTTGCGGGAAACTGTCGACATAAATGCAAGTCAACTTCGTCAAATGAACAATACTCGAGATGGAATAGCACAGAGATTGTGGTTGAATTATAATACTTGATATTTATATTATTTTTTTTAGAATTATTGATTTTTGTTGTTATGATGAATTCTTTTAATAGCAATAAATTTTAAGTTTTGAATTTTATTAAATATTTATTATCCAATATTAATAATTAGATGATATGTAATATCTATTTATGAGTATTAGAAACATTATCATTAAAAATTATCATATTGTTTTTAAATTTACAAAACAATTTTTGAAAAATGAACAACGAAAACTAAAAATAGTTTTTGGATTTTGAAAAATAAAAAACAAAAAACAAAACACGTTACCAAACGCACCCTAAACTAATCAGAGATAACCTGAAAGCAGCAACAGATAGACAGAAATTCTATGCAGATTTGAAAAGAAAAGACATAGAATTCAACGTGGGTGACAAAGTTTTTCTAAAAGTCTCTCCATGGAGGAAAATTCTCAGATTCGGAAAGAAAGGCAAGCTGAGCCCCAGGTTCATTGGTCCCTATAAAGTGATACAGCGAGTTGGACCTGTTGCTTACAGACTTAATCTATCTTCAGAATTAGGAAAAATCCATGACGTATTTCACGTATCAATGCTGAAAAGATATTAGTCCGATCCTTCCCACATCATCACACCATCTGAAATATAATTGCGGACTAATCTATCCTATGATGAAGAACCGATGAGAATCCTGGCCAAAGAGATCAGACAGCTTAGAAACAAATACATACCACTAATCAAAGTACTCTGAACTCAACATAATGCAGAAAAAGCCACGTGGAAACTAGAGGATGTCATGAGGCGGCAATATCCACAGCTATTTATTTCAGGTAAATTTTAAGGACGAAATTTTATTTAGAGAAGGAGTATTGTAACACCCTAAATTTGTATTTGACATGCATGACATATTGTAGAGCATGACTAGTTGCCTTAGGTCAAGTCTAAAGGTCATCGGGGTTGAATAAGATAGAAAATTTAGAAAGAATGCATAAGTAAACATGCCCAAGCTAGGAAACCCGAAGACGGGGAACCTGGCAGATAGTGTAAGTTTAATATAAAATATGTAAGTATATGTCAAATGGAGTCTAATGATACAATTTGAGTGAAAATTGAGATCAAATAGACCTCCAAAATGGCAAAAGAAGAAAATTTCATGATTTGACGAAGGTTTGACTAAAAGTTTGACTGATCATTATGAGGCCTTAGAGATCTCCAATTAATTTCAAATTTTATATGCATGCTATAAATAGTGTAATGACACCCAGGAAACTAAAAAAAATAACCATTATAGCAATTCTAAAATTTTGAGTTTCGGAGTGGCTGCGTAGGCCGCCAAAGTTAAAAGTATATTGAAATGATATCAGAATGAGCTTAAAGTTTTACCATATATTCTAGTATATGTAGTGACACTCAAGGAAAAATTTCAGGGCAATCTGACATCGAAATAAAAAATTCATATTTTGGGATGTAAAATCGAGATCGGATCATTTAGAGGGTCAAATCATGGAATTTGACCATGAAATTTCATATAATTTGCTAATTTTGGGTAATGATAAGGTGTGTGTGAGCTCAGGTTAGTAGGATAAGCCTAAGTGCCTAAGTGAGTGACAAGTGGCTAATTTTAAAGCCATTGGATTCACCAGTAAATAAGTGAATCTTAACCAGCCATTTGGGATATTTAAGGATCTCCTAGAAAAGTCTAGAACCCCAAAGAATCACAGAAAAATCGATCTCGGCCTCCTCCTTTTCTTCTCAAGACCGAAGCTACCCTAAAAAGGCCATTTCCACCATTTTCTTCCTTCTCTCTCCAATTCCCATCAAACCATAAGCTGATTTTTATTTAGAGGAACTACAAGACCTCCTCTTCATTTTAGAATCATGGATGGAGTAAAAATAATTGAAGAAAATAAATATTTGGAGAGAGAGAAAAGTGACCAAATTAGGTTAATGTATGGGTTTTAGCTAGTTTTAATTAGAGTTTTCATATAGACATGTAGAATAACATGATTTAATTTCATTAGCATCAAAGATATGTTAAGAATCAAAGCATAAATTCATGATTTCTCCTTGATAAATTTCAGTCACTAGGTGATTTACAAGGAGAAAGCCAAAATAAGGAAGGCAAAGGAAAAGAGAAGGAAGTCTAGGTGACTTCTAGGCCATTCAAGGTTAGTGGATACCAATTTACACTTAATTTCATAAGTTTTATTGAATTTTCTCTAAATTTTGCATTATGTAACTAAGGTAAGTCATGGTAAATGGTGAAATAAATTGATGTAAGATGATAATATGATGAAGTAGCATGTTAGAGACATGAATTAAGGAAGAAAACTATGAAAAGGAACCCCTAACGCTAAGTGGCTGAATGACTTTGTATGGATTTTCATGAAGAAATTGTTGGGTTAGAATTTGTCAAGATTTTATTTAACTAATAATCCCTATTTTTGGGACAAGTAGTTAGAGTTTGACTGTTTCTGTAGCTACTTACCACGTCTTTAGGAGTAATAAAATGTGGACTGTTTGTTTTTTTTATCTTCTTGTAAGGGCTTATTTAAGCCAAGAGTTTGCTTTGAATAAAATATATATATCCTCTTCTTTGTGAACAAAACTGCATCTCAAATTCCAACAAGTGGTATCAGAGCCTTGAAAGAGGACCGATCAGTGTGAGAGGAGTGAAACACAGTGAGAAAAGAAGAGAGAGAGAGAGTGAGTGAAATACCACGAGAGAAAGAGTGTGTGTAAGAAGTAGCAAGTGCGAGATGTCAGGTGAGACAAGCAGTTTTGCTCAGCCTTGCATTCCCAAGTTTGACGGAGATTACGATCATTGGAGCATGCTTATGGAGAATCTCCTAAGATCAAAGGAGTATTGGAGTCTAATTGAGACAGGCTACAAAGAGCCTGCTGCTAGAGAGGTATTGACTGATGCACAGAGAAAAACTCTAGAGGAGTTGAAGTTGAAAGATTTAAAGGTAAAGAATTACCTTTTTCAGTCAATTGATAGGACTATCTTGAGGACAATCACTCAAAAGGAAACATCCAAGCAGTTGTGGGACTCAATGAAGATAAAATATCAAGGAAACGAGAGAGTTCAACGTGCTCAACTTCAAACTCTTCGCAGAAAGTTTGAGGTCCTAGAGATGAAGCTTGGGGAGTCAATCACAGACTACTTTGCAAGAGTGATGGTGGTTGCCAATGATATGAGAAATTTCGGTGAGGATATGCCAGATGTAAAAATTGTTGAGAAGATTCTTCGTACCCTCACAGAAAAATTTAACTACATTGTGTGCTCAATAGAGGAGTCGAAAGACATTGATCGTCTTTCGGTGGATGAGTTACAGAGCTCTTTACTTGTCCATGAACAGAAGTTTCAGAAAAATGATGGAGATGAACAAGCATTGAAAGTTTCTTATGAAGAAAGAGCTAGTGACAGAGGAAGGGGACGTGGAGCTTTTAGAGGAAGAGGAAGAGGAAGAGGTCGACAAGCATTCAGTAAAGCCACAACTGAGTGTTGGAAGTGTCATCAAATAGGGCACTTTCAATATGAATGTCCTAAGTGGGAGAAAGGAGCAAATTATGCTGAGCTTGAGGAGGAAGAAGAGATGCTATTGATGTCGTACGTGGAACTTAATCAATCAAGGAGAAAAGATGTATGGTTTCTTGATTCTGGATGCAGCAACCACATGTATGCAAATAAGCAGTGGTTCTCTGACCTTGATGAGGAATTTCGGCAATCTGTGAAGCTTGGAAACAACTCCAAAATGCTTGTGATGGGAAAAGGTAACATCAGACTGCAAATTGCTAAAAATACCCAGGTGATCACTGATGTTTTTCTATATACCTGAGTTAAAAAATAATTTGTTGAGTATCGGACAATTGCAAGAAAGAGGTGTGGCTATTTTGATGCAACATGGAGCATGTAAAGTCTATCATCCCGAGAAAGGACTTATTATACAAACAACAATGTCTGCAAACAGAATGTTCATGTTACTTGCAAAGGCCTTACCAAAGGCTTCCACTTGTTTTCAGATAACTCTTGAAGAAAGCACTCATCTTTGGCACCGTAGATATAGGCATCTAAGTTTCAAGGGTCTGAGAACTTTGCAATATAAGAATATGGTGAAAGGGATACCTCAGCTGAGTGAATCATCCAAAGTATGCACTGATTGCATGGTGGGAAAGCAACACAGGGATGCAATTCCAAATAAGAGTTTGTGGAGAGCATCACAAAAATTGCAGTTGGTACATTCTGACATATGCAGACCCATCAGCCCAGCCTCCAACAGTAAAAAGAGATATTTCATAAGCTTTATTGATGACTATAGTCGTAAGGTGTGGATATATTTTCTTACCGAGAAATCTGAAGCTTTGACTATTTTCAAGAATTATAAAAATCTTGTTGAAAAGGAGACATGTGCTTGCATTCGCTGTTTGCTCACAGATAGGGGTGGAGAATTCACATCTCTTGAGTTTAATGCCTTTTGCAAAGATAACGGCATCAGCAAGCAGCTCACTGCAGCCTACACTCCCTAACAAAATGGAGTAGCTGAACGCAAGAACAGGACAATCATGAACATGGTTAGAAGCATGTTATCAGAGAAGCAAGTTCCAAAGAATTTCTGGCCAGAAGTAGCAAACTGGATAGCACATGTACTTAATAGAAGTCCTACATCAGCATTGAAAGAGATAACCCCTGAAGAGGCTTGGAGCGGTATTAAACCCAATGTTGATTATTTTCGAATTTTTGGGTGCATTGGCCATGTTCATATGCCAGAAAGAAAAAGAAAGAAGCTGGATGATAAAAGTTCTAAGTGTGTGTTGCTAGGGATAAGTGAAGAATCTAAAGCATATAGACTTTACGATCCAGTATCTGCAAAGGTAGTTGTAAGCAGAGATGTTATTTTTGAAGAAAATGAGTGCTGGGATTGGGGGAGGAACAATAAAGAAGCAAGACTTGATGTGCTGGAGTGGGGAGATAGCAATGGAAGTGAAATTGATCAAAGTGAAGAAAAAGCTGAGGAGGTAGTAGAAGAGGGAGGAGAAGACAATACCTTTTCAAATGAGTCACCTGGTGAGAACTCTCAAACATCTGAAAGTTCACCAAGTTCACGAGGAGGGAGAAATCGAAGAGCACAGTTCTGGATGGAAGATTACATAAGTGGTGGAGAATTTTCAAATGAAGAAATTGAACATAATCTAGTTCTGTTTACTTCAAATGGAGATCCAACAACCTTTGAAGAAGCTGCTCAAAGTTCCAAATGGAGAGCTGCAATGGATTTGGAGATAGAAGCAATTGAGAGGAATAAGACTTGGGAGCTAACAGATCTGCCTAAAGGAGCTAAGAAGATTGGAGTAAAATGGGTTTTTAAAATTAAACTCAACGAAAATGGTGAGGTTGATAAGTGTAAGGCTCGATTGGTAGCGAAAGGCTATGCCCAGCAACATGGCATAGACTATACTGAAGTGTTTGCACTTGTGGCTAGATGGGATACAATCTGAATGACAATTGCTTTAGCAGCTCATAATGGTTGGAACATGTATCAGCTTGATGTCAAAAGAGCTTTCTTGCATGGAGAATTGAATGAAGCTATGTTTGTCGAGCAACCACAAGGTTATGGAAAGAAAGGGGAAGAGCATAAGGTGTACAAATTGAAGAAAGCATTGTACGGCCTTAAACAAGCACCTCGTGCATGGTACAGCCGAATTGAAACATACTTCATCAAGGAAGGATTTGAGAAGTGCAGCTGTGAGCACACCTTGTTCGTCAAAAGAGAAGATGAAGGTAAAATCTTGATTGTAAGCTTATATGTTGATGACCTTATTTTTACTGGTAATGATGAAAGTATGTTTGTCAAATTCAAAAATTCTATGAAACTTGAATTTGATATGACTGATTTGGGAAAGATGAAGTATTTTCTGGGTGTGGAGGTTTTACAAAATTCTGAAGGCATTTATATTAGTCAAAAGAAGTACGCAAAAGAAGTCTTGAAGAAGTTTAGGATGGAGCAGAGTAACAGCGTGAATAATCCCATTGTTCCTGGTGTTAAATTAATGAAAGATGAAGGAGTCAAGGTGGATTCTACAATGTACAAACAACTGATTGGAATTCTTATGTATTTGACTGCAACCAGGCCTGATCTAATGTACGTGGTGTGTCTCATTAGCAGATTCATGTCAAGTCCAACTGAGTTGCATCTACAAGCTGTAAAAAGGGTGTTAAGATACTTGAAAGGTACTGTGGATTTGGGAGTTTTTTATCGAAAAAGGGGCAATGGTGAGTTGATGGCATATACAGATAGTGATTATGCAGGAGATGCAGATGACAGGAAAAGTACTTCTGGTTATGTATTTATACTAAGTGAAGGAGTTGTGTCATGGTCCTCTAAAAAGCAGCCTGTGGCTACTTTATCTACTACTGAAGCAGAATTTGTGGCTGCCGCTTCTTGCGTATGTCAAGGGGTGTGGATGAGAAGAGTTCTAGAGAAACTTAATCACTCTCAAAGCAAGTGCACCACAGTGTTATGTGACAACAGTTCCACTATTAAATTGTCCAAGAATCCAGTCCTGCATGGACGCAGCAAACACATTGATGTAAGGTTTCATTTCTTGTGTGATTTAACTAAAGATGGAGTAGTTGAACTGAAACATTGTGGCACGCAAGAACAAGTTGCAGATATAATGACAAAACCACTCAAGCTGGATGTGTTTTCAAAGTTGCGTGAGTTGTTAGGAGTATGTATGGTACCAGAAGTAAACTGAATGCATTACTGCAATCAGTTTAAGGGAGGAATTGTTGGGTTAGAATTTGTCAAGATTTTATTTAACTAATAATCCCTATTTTTGGGACAAGTAGTTAGAGTTTGACTGTTTCTGTAGCTACTTACCACGTCTTTAGGAGTCATAAAATGTGGACTGTTTGTTTTTTTTTATCTTCTTGTAAGGGCTTATTTAAGCCAAGAGTTTTCTTTGAATAAAATATATATATCCTCTTCTTTGTGAACAAAACTGCATCTCAAATTCCAACAGAGATGAGGGCAAGAGACGACAGAGTAGCACGGATCATAAAGGAAATTATCTAGGGCACGATAGAGAGAAAGAGAGATGGAGAGAAGAAAGGAAATGGTCAATTTAGGTAATAACCCGTCATATTACACAATAACCCGACCTTCTTCCATTTAGAACTCAAAATATTACCCAACCCGACCATTAAATCTACCTAAACCGTATTTTCTTGGGTTGGTCGGATTGATCGATTTATAAAAAAATGTTAACAGTAATAATTAATAACATATCTGATCCACTAGATGAAAAAAGAAATAAAGAGATGTTGAATTTCCTCCTTATCCGGCTTCATTTGTCAAAATTGATGATCCAATTCATGCTTAGCCATTGCCCATGCAAGAGGTAATCGACTCCTCTTAACGTGCTGTTTTTTTTTTCTTGTTTTTGTTTCTTTCTTTTTCTAAAATCATTGGGCCACAAGCAATGACAACCAAATATAACACTCACGTAATAAAAACTCGAATTTTTTTAAATGAAATTTTCAAATTCAATTTGTATTTTATACACAAAATGTATACCATTAAGATAACCGTTCTCAGTAATTAATTTGGCAATACTCTATTCTCAATTAATTAGTTCGTAAATTTAAAAATGATCGAATCTAATACCGGAAGAGGTTAGAAAATGTTAGTCTTTTTCAGTTGAAACTTATCTAGTCTCTCAAAATGGACTCCTAAGCCCAACGCTTAGGAGAAATGGAACCCATACGGGAATAAAGACAGCAATTCACTCAAAATGGTTCACAAAACATGGGCTTTTTGCCTTTCAGGCTTGCAATTCATGCCCATAAGTTTCTTCCAATGGCATCCCAATCCAAAGTCTTCTAAACAAAAGGCGCCAAGATTTCATTTTCTTGGGTTTTTTTTCTTTCAATTTTCTAAGAATTTTCAGAATAATCAAAATGAGTAGAAAGCTATTCAAAGAGAAAAAGAAAAAGAAAGAGACCTAAACAAAGGAAAAATAAATTAAATTGAGAAATATTAACAATTTATAATGAATTAATAAATAAGTTCAGTATAAGATTCTATTACTAATATTTTATATTTACTATATACAGTTATTAAAATGGTCATAATTTCACTGTGTAAGAACTAAAAACAATAAATATGATCATAAAGTCTACCTAAATATAAGTCTTTTTTTTATTAATATATATGCCTTAGTTTAAAACGACCCCAAAGAAAATAAGCGAATAAAAAGAAAAAGATCTAGAAAAACACGAGTATCTGACTGAAATTCCCTTTTGCACATCCAATATCAATGATCCAAACCATGGCCACGTTTGCCGACAACAAGATTTGCGTGATCCAACGGCAGATTACACCTCAGAAGCACTCGGCTAGCAGCCAAGCCGCACCAGCCGCCTCAGGATTCTCTACTGCCTGCAACTGCATCCTCATCTTACCTCGTGTATTTTTTATCACCGTTCAAACTTATCGGGCCCACTTCGGATCCAACCATCCTTGAGCACCCACGTATTCCAACTCTTATCGACAAATAAACGGCCTACAACACTCCACGTGGCATACCAGATATCATATTAGCTCTCTAATCCAACGGACCTTAACACCTCCTCTTTCTCCTGTCTCCGCTTACGCTCTTCCACACCCTCTCTCTCTCTCTCTCTCTCCCCCCTTCTGTCTCTCTCTCTTTCTCTTTCCTTCTTCTCCAAATTTCCGGCGAATTTTCTTTGTTTCCGAATTTACCCCTCTTCGTTTCTCTTATACCCTTCTCATCCTCTTTGAGAATTTAGAGATCCAATAAAGTTAATATATTTAATTTTTATTTCTTTGTTGTTCGATTTTAATGGCGGATTCGGACAATGAATCAGGAGGCCACAACAACAATAACGCGAACAGCGAACTGTCGGCGAGGGAACAAGACAGGTTCTTGCCAATCGCCAACGTCAGCAGAATAATGAAAAAAGCTCTGCCGGCCAACGCCAAGATCTCCAAGGATGCTAAGGAGACGGTCCAGGAGTGTGTGTCCGAATTCATCAGCTTTATTACAGGAGAAGCTTCCGACAAGTGCCAGCGAGAAAAGAGGAAGACGATCAACGGAGACGATCTGCTTTGGGCCATGACAACTCTAGGATTCGAAGAGTACGTGGAGCCCTTAAAGATTTACTTGCAGAAGTATAGGGAGATGGAAGGGGAGAAGAGTTCCATGGGCAGACAAGGGGAGAAAGACGGTGCGGGTGGGTCGGGGGGTGGCGGAGCGGCGGCTGGAGGAGGTGGGTCTGGTGGTGGTGTTAGTTCTGGTGGAGGAGGGTTTAATGGTGGTGGTGTTGGTGGAGGGATGTACGGTGGGATGATGATGATGGGGCATCATCAAGGACACATGTACGGGTCTGGCGGGTTTCATCATCAGATGGATGTGGGGAAAGGTAGCTCAGGCAATGCAAGGTAGGCGTAAGGACTGTAACTGAAGCGATGTGTTGTTGGGTTTAGTATATTACTATTTTCAATTTTTGGTATTAACTTTGGTTAATTAGGCGTTTTCTTAATCTTAGAATTTTCTTTTTCAAAATCTCAGCGGAGGTGTGAAAGGGGTATATATGTAATTTGGAAAGCACAGAGCATAATTAATTAATTAATTAATGTAATGCATAGAACATGTAACATTTAATGGTATAGAGGCAAAAAACCAATCAGCATTTCTTTTAGTAAATTACTGCTAGACTGGTACTATATGTGTTTGGCTGACTTTAAATTAGTACTGAATTATAATGAAAAAACAAAACTGCAAATTGGGAATTAATTACATTTTTTAGGTTTTAGCTAGTTTTTTTTTTTTTTTTATGGTGCTTTTAACTATTGTTTATATCAGTGTTATACACCGTTTGAAGGATTGAAAAAATTGAATTTTTTTTAGAAATTTATTTATTTACTTATTTTAGAGAAGGAAGTGATTAGATATTGACAGATTTTGGAGGTGTGACTGACATTTGGGAAAGAAAGGGTGAATATGTTTGTTGTTTTGGGGAAATAAGAATTGCCATTTGTCAGCTGTCTCTGTGTTTTAACTCGAAGTTGTAAAATTTAAGCAAATCCATCATAGATTTCAACGTTGTACTTGTCTGCAATTCCCTTTTTTAGTTCGGTAAATAGATTTTTGAAGCGGTAATAGATGGATGAAGTAAAAAAAAAAATGAAAATACAAGTCTCTTCTCTTATATATAGTATAGGATGCATGACTGTCCATATAGAGTAAATCATTTGTAAGCATAAGCACGGTCGTTTTCACTCAGTTGCCAATGTATTTTGGCTTAATACATATACGGGGTATTCGAATTTGACTCCATTGCATTATGTTTGAAATTTAAAAATTTATACTTTTTAATTTTATAAATAATAATCAATTCATTTTTTAAAATTAGATTACATGACACTCAATTATATAGATGTAAAATTTAAATTATTATAATGAAAAAATATGCTCACGTGTACAGTAAAACTGATGAAAATTGAAAATAAAATAAATTAATTATTTTATGAATTGAAAATAAAATAAATTGATTATTTTATGAATTGAAAATAAAATAAATTGATTATTTTATGTGTTATGATGGATTTTTTTATTGATTTTTATATTATATGATACCAATAAGGGTAGTTAAATATTTTACGTTTTAATTTTTCAAATTTTGTATGAATTTGTATTTATTACTTATAAAATGGATAAATATAAGTATTTGGTATATCTCTATTTAGATATTAAAGTTTAAATTTTTAAATAAATGATTGAGTTAAGTTAAGGGGTGTGTGTGTGTGTGTGTGTGTATATATATATATATATATATATATATATATATATATATATATATATATATATATATATATATATATATATATATATATATATATATTATTCCACTTATATGTCTTGGTGGGTTCCATTAAATACGCACTTCGATGAGGTGGTTGCATTTATTTTTCCGTTAATGATTAGCTTGAGCAATGGAAGCATTAGATCATTACGTCTGGCATCATTTCGAAGTTTATTAGAAAATTCCTAAGTACCTTATTGTATTTTAATTAATTTATTTATTTTATAAAACAATAATAATTATCAAGTGCATATGCACATTCATCAATATAAAAGAAAATGAATTGATCTGAATCCGATTGGATCATGAACTATGAACAATACATTTACGAATGAATCAAGTCATTTGATATTATATTTTTAATTTTTTTGGCCATATTTTTCATTAAAAGTAAAAAAAATACATGCATGAAATATAAAAATATTTGCTTTTTATATTCACATTTATATAAATGTTATAAAATCACTAATAATATAAATGGTTTATAACTTATAAATGAATTGAATTTTAGAAATCGTGAGTCGTAAACGGAGTAATTGTCGACCACCTAATCGGTTCATAAATAATTGTTTTAACTAATCCATTAATTTTGGTTAATAAATAAATTGATTTTAATTTTTATTCAATTGTCACAAATTGATGGTTAATCATTAAAATTTTTAAACATATGAATTTAATAAATTATAGAAATTTTAATGGTTAAAAATGCTTCAATAATGAAAGATAAAAATCAAATATAATATTCATTAAAAAATTAAAAGAAAAATAAACTTATCGCACTTAATTGTAAAAAGTGAATGTATATTTAACATAAAACCAACAATAAAGTGCCCATTATAAATATGTAATGAATAATTAATTATAATATAAAAATAATTTTAATATTTTATTTAATAAAAATATATATTATAATAATATTTTAAAAATGTATATATTATAATATTTATAAAAATATTAAGAATTTAAAATGTAAAAGTTAATATATAAAATATCTTATAAGAAAATTTATAAAAGTGACAATTACAGAATTTAAACCCTTTCAATTTTTATTGTTCGAGTATGTAACTGTCAAATGTTAGAATTAAAAAACTATAAATAAATTATTTTTTTTGTTAATATAAAATCAATTCAATTAAAAAAATCAGTTTTTTTTTTTCGCTCCTGATTTTTATGGTGGAATTAGGTTAAATTTGACACCTACAGTGTTCACCCACAAATGAGAAATCATGATGATGAAGGGTTTGGTATAATATCTGATGATTATATAATTAAAAAGTGTTAATATGTATATAGTTGACGAATAAAAGTGGAAAAGGTTGGGTCCCAAGAACCGCACCACTATCGGGAAGCAAATTAAGAAGCAGTGTTTTTGACTCGGTTTGTTGTCTGGTGGAAGACTTGAGAGACTTTAGATTAAGAAAAAAGGTTGTAGGCCATACCCACTTACTTTCTTCAACCTAAATATCTTCTGCAGTCTACCTGTCTTTTCCATTAGCCCCCCAAAACCAACAATGCCTTTCTTTCTGCATTGCATAATGCCCCTCTAACCCAACTTAATTTACTTGGTTAATGTCGCTATCTGAGGGCCAAGTTTAGTCACTAATTGATTCTTAATTATTTATTTTGTTGGTTTAAATTTCATTATTCCTAACTTCTATTTTTCTTTTCAATAAATTGACTAATAAGATTTCGACTTTTCATGTCAACTTGATCAACACACTTAATTCATATGAAATGGCTTGCTGCTAACTGAGATTATTGGGCCCTTAACATACCAAACTAAATAAAATTGGTTGAATAGTTTAGAGCTGATTCTTATCCTTATGAAGTTGTTATTATTGTTAGGTAAACTATATAATAATACAACTTGACAAAACTGCATTCATCACCATGAGATATATATAGCCATGTAAGTAAAACACGTGCGATGACAGCTTGATAAAAATAAATTAATTAAATAAATTAATTCCTTTCCGCCTTTTCCAATGGAAAATAATTACTCACATCTGAAACTTAAGTTTCTCTTTTTTTCTAAGCATAGCTTCGATTGTTACCATATAGGATCAATTAAACGGGTTAAGTCTGCAACCTAACAAAAGTATTGCATCGAAAAAGGGTTCGTACGTGACTGTCTGCCGAAGGTTGCTACTGTCTTTCATTAATAGGTAACAAATTCATCCAATTTAGCTTTGATGGTTGCATGCATGTGAGAATGGGTTGTTTGTAATATGTTAGTGGAAGTTAGCTTAATCAAGTCAACCTAGTTGTGGGCTGAATCATCAACTCCATGTCAGCATCAGAAACAGCATTCCGTAGCTGATTTGGATTTGCAAGGGCATCCAGTATCTCAGCTATTAGTTCCTCCTTTAATGAAAGAACTAACAGTAAAGCAACATTGTCCCGCATCATTTGAAAATTCTTTGTTTTACTTCTTTACATTGTCTTGTTATTCATTTTCTTTAATTGATTAATCTTATACAATTTTCAGTTTTAATTTCTTCATCTACTCTTATTCTTAAAATTTGAATGAATGAATTGCATTTTTATATTATTAATTGTGTCCAATTGAGTTTTGTATAAATCTTATTCATGATTTTTGGTAGATTGAAAACTGATTTTAACTCTTATAGTATCATGTTGAATTATGTTCCCATTTTTCTGATCTTCTGTAATTTTTATGTGATGATATTCAAATACTCTCATATCTATTTTATTACTTAATTAAAAAATTGCACCAAGGCACTTGAAAAAAAAAACTTCAGACTTGAATGATCAAAGATTTATATAATTTCTTAATTTTTATAATCATTTAAGATTGTTTTTTTTTTGTCTACGTGGGCTGGTAAGAAATGGGCACAACAGAGTCCAATGCTGAAATGGGGAACTTTGGGTTTGGTTTTGGGCTGTACTATTCTCAGTTCTTCACTCTCATGTATTATGGGCTAAGACCCTTCTTTCCCTTATTCTTCAACATTCTTTTTTCTTCTTTTCTCTTTTCTTTTCTTTTTTAAATGGGATAAGGTGATTTTTTTTGCCCCTAAACTTTTTAAAAGTCTTATTTTTTTTAGCCATTTAAGCCCCTATACTCTTTTTTTTTTGACAAATTTGTACCCCTGGATTAAGGATTAAAGGGTTAAAGAACCCCTTACACTAACAGACGTTAAACGTGGCAAACGGCAAAAAATTCGACCAATCACGTGATGCCACATCATCAATAAAAATTCGAAGAAACATAGAGAGGAAGACGAAGATACAGAGTTATTTTTCCTCTCAAAATAAAAGAACAAAATCTTACATTTAGGGTTCTTGGTTCGTAATATATTGAAGGCATTGCTTGTAAAATTTGTGAGAAAAAAGCATCGTGATATATATCGGCCATTGTTGTAAATGGTATGTATTTTTTTATATGTGTTCATGCATTAGGTTGTGGTAGTTTTTTGTGTTCAAGCATTCTCTGTTGGTTTATTATATGTAGCAAAATATTGAGTTGAAATTTCATTATGTTTCTGTAATTTTAGGGATGGTGGTGGAAAGCATTAATCTTTGGTATTATTTTAGGAAAAATTAGAAAATAGAGCACTATTTGGATTATATCGGGAGCCATATGCATGTTGAGAATCGATTAGATCCTGATCACCTTTGTTATTTTTATCTTATGTCTACATTTGAGAAAAAGCTAGGATTAATTAAAGTGAAGAAAATATACATATTATTGGATTATGGTAAGAGGCATTAGAAATTTTATGAGATTGATGGTGATAAGGGTATTAGAGCCCTTCAAATATTAGTTTGTGAAGAATTTAATATCATCGATTTCTACCCTATTCAAAAAGATGAATTAGAGGGTGTTGGGATTTAACTTTTGTCTGGACATTAAAGGTGTAGAGTGAGGTTTACTAATGCATTATGCGATGATGGTGAGAGAGAAGTTAATAAATTCAATGTAAGAACTGATAATGTTGAAGATGCAATGGATAATGTAGCTACGAATAGAGGTTATTTGGACAGTACAAGTGGAGGGAATAATGAGGAAAGGCAAGATGCTACTGGTGAGGGTAGTTCACATGGTATTTATAAAGATGGAATTCATGAGAATGTATGTGAGGACTCTGTACATAGTGAGATTAAGGATTATGCTGGTGAATGCGATGAAGTTGTTAGTGACTCTAATTGTAACGACCCGCTCACCGCCCAGTGAATATTGTCCGCTTTGGAGTGCCTGGTAGCTGGGGCCAGGTGTTGCCCACTCCTCACGGGTTTGTTCCTGAGAGGTCCCACGGTGGAGAACACTCCTCAAAACGCGTCCACAAATCAACGTATTTAACATTTACTTACACCTGTCACAATCCACTTCCAGTCTAGCTTCCAAAATTAAGCTTTTAATCCTGACACACCTAATGATGTCAGACATTACTATCTCGATGAGTTTCAGTAAGAATCCTTCAATTACTCACAATGACTGTTACCTAAACATTATCATTAACCATTTACACTTATCATTTCCATCGATTCATCAAAATGGTCGGTATGCTGACAAATTTATTGATATGACCAATATCTCACAATGGTCACATCAAAATTGGAATACCATCTTAAGCACACTATTTCATATCTCATTCTTAGGTTGTCCTTATGCTCATCATATCTCCTGTCAGTTTCATCCTATCAAATGGGGCCTAAACACATGGTATAATGCATATCAAATGCTGTCAAACAATATGGAATGTTATGCAATGAATGTATGATTTCATGTATGCAGATAGAATACTGTCAAGTATCCTCATATAATGCAGAGATCATAGCCCATCCCAGAGCTATGAGAAATACAATCAAATCCCCACTCCTATAAGGAAAATCACTGACAGATATATATAGAGCATCTTAAACAACCTTAACTTATAACAAGTTGCTCATTAACATTCTTAAATCAAGGCAATCCATTCAAAGTATCTCCTTTTCCCAAATAACTTATCGGTACTCACAATACAATTCTTTCTTATTTCTATCACACTCTTTATCTTGTGCTTCATTTAACTGCTTTTAATCCAAACAGATACTTAAACTCTCACATTTGCACTTAATGTTAGTCAAGTTTTCTTTTCCCTGCTTTGACTCTCATGAGATCCCAAGCAGCAATATTTCCATTCTCATTCACTACCATTTCTATCGTACAAAATCAATCCTTTTATACTTGACATTCTTAGTCAAATGTCAACTCTTTCACTTTAATACAAATAGGGGAGCAAGTACCCTTCAGTTTAGTCAACACTTATCCACTTACAATTGGCATGTATATACAGACAAACCTATCACTTATCCTTATCCCACTCCGATCTTAGAACCGCCTAAACCTTTGCTCTGATACCAAATTGTAACGACCCGCTCACCGCCCAGTGAATATTGTCCGCTTTGGAGTGCCTGGTAGCTGGGGCCAGGTGTTGCCCACTCCTCACGGGTTTGTTCCTGAGAGGTCCCACGGTGGAGAACACTCCTCAAAACGCGTCCACTAGGTTGTAAAGCGTTCGTACATATAAAGCCCAGTCACTTTCCCAAGCTAACCGATGTGGGATATTACAATCCACCCCCCTTGCCGGAGTTGATCGGAAAATACGAAGAAAAAGAAGAAGAAGAAGTGAATCGGAGAGAGAAAAACTCACGTCCACTCGACTCCGTCCGGTGAAGGAAGAACGGAAAAAATGGCGGAGACAGGGGATAGCGAACGGCGATCGACGGTGGGAGAAACCGAACAGTCGCCGGCGGAAGAAGCTCCCTCCGTTCACCGCCCTTCAAACCCGATTTCCGTCCCTCTCCTCTTTTTTTTTTATTTCATTTTCCCTTATTCTTATTTAACCCCTTCATTAACTCTTATTTCAAAATGAGTGGCCACAATTGAATGTCAAAAATATCTAAGACTTCCTTCTATATATATATATATATATATATAGCTATTAAATACTGAAATTATCCAAAATCATGTTCACTTGCCCTCCTAAATTGATTTGAAAACTTCATACCTTTATATCACATCAAAAATAGGTAGGATATAAATTTTCGGCTCAATCAGAGTCCGTTATCGGTCCGATTCAAACTTATCGGTCCGATTCGACAACTGTCGACATCGCCGAAAAATTCATTTTTTTACACCAAAATATTCTTCATAAAATTTCATTAAGAACTGGAAAATATGACAATTTTTAGAGTTCATTTGCTATATTTAAAAATTATGCAAAATCAAGTCACCTTCCCTACCGGGGAAATTGACTCGCAAACTTTTTCGTATTTTTGACTTTCAGAGGCCTATTTGACCTCGATTTCACTTCAAATTTCAACCCCGGACTCACCATGACCAATACTTTTCGATGGTCAAATAAAATATTTTTCACTTCCGGGTCCGATTTACGGCCCGGATGCACTATTCACCATCGGAATTTACTGTTCACGGCCAGACCGGTGTTGAGGCCATTACAATTCTCCCCTACTAAAAGAAATTTCGTCCTCGAAATTTACTTACAGTACAAAGTAGAGGATACCATATAATGATATTACCAAACTTCATTTACATTCAATAGTTCCTACAGATCTTTACCATGTTCCTTCTTTCAATATCTGAATTAGCCCCTCAGACTCGTCATTAGCCCAAGGTGAATCACTAGGCCAATACGGAGATTAGCACTAGTCTTTCTCTTTGACACTTAACAAATCCAATGACAGATTCTTTCATTACATTATTCCACTTCTAAACAAATACCGTTACGACCCGCTCACCGCCCAGTGAATATTGTCCGCTTTGGAGTATTTGGTATCAGAGCCGACCCGGGCTCCGAGTGTGTCAGTGATCCCGCGTGGACGCTGGGCCCCAAAGGGGGTGGATTGTAATATCCCACATCGGTTAGCTTGGGAAAGTGATTGGGCTTTATATGTACGAACGCTTTACAACCTAGTGGACGCGTTTTGAGGAGTGTTCTCCACCGTGGGACCTCTCAGGAACAAACCCGTGAGGAGTGGGCAACACCTGGCCCCAGCTACCAGGCACTCCAAAGCGGACAATATTCACTGGGCGGTGAGCGGGTCGTTACACTAATATAGAGCTGAGGGAGGAAATTAGGGAGTCTAGGTAGAGAGTAATTTATGTGAAATTAGAGGTTTTAAAAGAAATGACAACTAGAATGATTTTAAAGATTTGGCTAAGGTAAGAAAATATGTCAATATGTATGCTGTTGCAAATGGATATGGGATTCAAGTTGTCAAGTCTGATAAATCTAGACTTAAATGCAAGTGCCAAACTAGGTTGTCCTTCTGTATTGTTAATTTATAGAGATAATAAAGGGGAAAGGTTTAGGTGAAAACTATAAACTCATAGCACACTTGGTTGACTGAGTATTTTTAACTCGATAGTGAACTATAAGTTGTTGGGAGACCATTTTAGGCTTAGGGTCTAGAATAGCCCTCGGTATAAAATCAAGGCAATGATGACTGAAGTTGCTAATAAGTTGAAACTGAATGTCTCAGAACACAAGTTTAAATTAGCCAAGAAGTTGATTCTAACATCTCTTGAGGGATCTTATAATGATAACTATAAGATTTGGAGGCTTATGCACAATAGTTAAGGAATTCTAACCTAGGAAGCAAAATTGTAATGAATATTATCAGGGATGTTATGCATGAGGGTTGAAGAGTCTTTTATAGGATGTTTGTCCACTTTAAGGCTTTACAATTGGGGTTCAAAATAGGATTTAGGCCTTTTATTAGTTGAGATGTTATAAAACATTTCTTTGTATAGGAAAGTTCAATTTCAGTCCAAAATAAAGGGAGTACAACTGGCTTTTCTGGTTATTTCGAGAATGAGCATTGGATATTTATCCACGTGAATAGCATATTCATTAGTCAATCTCAGCAAGGATCATTCACCACATGGAGTGCAGAGACATATGAAGAATGTACAGATCTTGCATCTCAAATTGATGTTCAACAATTTGCAGTTCAAGAACATCTTCTTTTTAGATCTACTACTATGGGAATTGAGATAGAGAATCTGGATTTTGGAGAGAAACACATCTTTGTTGAAGAATATAGATATGGAGAAGTTCCTTCTGTAGGTGTTGCAACAAACAATGAACAAAATGAAGTATAAGAGATTTTTTCAACTTCACAAAATAGTCATGAAAGAGCATATTTTGGTTAGGATACATAAGCAAGCCTAGAATTCAAATGGAAGCAGAAGGAAGCAAAGCATTAAAGCCACATGCAAAAGACAAAGGAAAAGGAAAAGTGGATGGAGATAGTCATATTCCATGTGACTTTGGCATAAGTGGGTATAAAACTATATTATTCTATTGTTTGTTATTTACTTTACTTTATCATTAATGCATATGTGTACATTAACTACTACATTAATACTTTCCATTACCTATATTAATATTTTTTTTCTTCACTTTAAGCCCTTATATGATGAGGATTCACAAATCAAGAGACCTATTCCTAATAAAAGGGAGGCTCGTTTACAATATAGATTGCAAATGAGAAAGCCCACTGGAAAAAAAAAAGATTGGCTTTGTTGTTGATTAAATAGGTGCATCATTGCCAACCAATTTGGGATTTAAACCTATTGGCATGAAATGGAAGGGCAAAGAAGCGGTAACTGCCTTTACCTTAATCGAGGAGAAAGAAAGCAAGAGAAGGAAGAAAATGTAAGATGATGGAATTTAAATAGTCTATATATAATGTAATTGACATGTATGGTCATTTGGCAAGAGCTTTCCTTTATGTATGACCATTTAGCCTTTTTTTTGTTAAAGTGCAACAATGCTTGACATTGTGTATGTGAAATTTGGCCATTTGGCCTTCTATTGAACAATAATTTGACAGCTTTGGCCATTATTTATGACATCTTCTACTACAAAATATTGTATGTGAACAACATTATATCTCATGGCCAATGAGAATTGGTCCATGTCAACAGCATCATATCACATTTCCATCTAATATTGGATTATGCACCTACATATTTCCAACAGAAGCAGACATGCATATACTTCCAACATTGGTAAAGCAACAACAAAGGAGCATTAAAATTAATATAAAAAATATACATATATTTGTCCATAAAAATAAAATGTCATCGATATATACAAATGTGTAGCAAAATATAGAAAGTTATAACTTTCCATTACAAAAAATACGCAATCCCCTTAAGCCTAATACCCTCATACCATCTTAACTAAGAGGTAACCTATGATAACAAATCTCAAAATACACAACTTTGAAAAACCATTGCTCTCTATTTAGTATCTTTCTCATCCTCCGAGCTACCTCAGTAGTGCTCGTCCTCCATAAATCAAGTCGGTTCCTTAGAGTAGCTATTTTGGTTTCAAAAAAGTCACACTTCTGCTTTAAATCTCTATTCTTATTTTGCAAGTCTTGCACTACAAATTGGAGCTCCAAAATTCTTTCATCTTGTCTCATGGCCTCCCACTTAAAGAACTTGCACTTACCACCCTGCATTTTGTTGTAGGATTAAAAGTAATAAATTAAACAACCCTAAATGTGAAGAATACCCATATCTCAATTCTTGGAATTTTTCTCAAACATACATAAATTATAAACAAAACACTGTCAAAATTACTCAACCTAATTTAGAAGCCTAAATCATACATAATGTTAAAATTGCTCACCTCCATCCTTGGGCATTTAAAATAAGTTCTCCCTGAATTCGAGATTGATTTTGAAATCAGTCTAACTACCTCTAAGTTGCAACGACAAAGCGGTCGTTAAACATGAACTCTGATGGTCCTCGAAGTCTATGAGTCGTTGCTTCTTTCTTTAATCGACATTGTAGTTCTTCAACTTTAGCCCTAATGAGAGAGTTCTGCTTCGAAGTTTGAAGGAGAGAGTTGCGAAAATTCCAGTATCATTTACAAAAATATAATTTTTCTTTTAATCCACGACAGCAACCACCATGACTTTTTTTCTACATCAAATTTCTGACTAGGACATATGATGATGACGTGTCGAAAGATGATTGACTGACGATATTGTTGTTTGCCACATCATATTTCCATCACTAATAAAGGCAAATATGTGTCAAAAAAAATTGAGTAGAAGAGCTTAAATGGCTCAAAAAAAATCTTAAGGGCAAAATTACTCCCTTTACAAAGTTTAGAGGCAAAATTTCATCTTATCCCTTTTTAATTTTTTTTATTTAAGCTCATGCATTTTTTTTATATTGGGAACGGAAGAACTGAAGCTTAAATTCGAAATTTTCCATATTAGTATCAGCATCTATTGCTGGAATTTTTTTACATAGAAAACGAGAGAATTGAAGCTCAAATTCGAAATTTTACAATATATTAGTATTAACATTTATTGCTGAAATATTCATATGAGAACTAATTTTTATTTTCTTGATATAAAACATTTTTATCAATTTTATTTTGGGACATTTTTTAAAATAATTTTTTTAAAAAAATATTTACAAAAATAAGGTCTGTCAGAAAATAATTATAGAAATGAGATTATTTTCTGACGGGAGGACAAATTTTGCTGAAACCGTTGGTCCCACCAATGATTTCAGTAGAAAATTTTCGTGCCACAATTATTAAATTAATAAAATTTTAATATAATTTAATTTATTTTTAATTTAATTTTTTAAATAAAATAAAATAAAATAAAATAGATACCCGCAATAAATTATCATTCCAATTTCCATCAAATATTAGAAAAATAATATATATATATATATATATATATATATATATATATATATATATATATATATATATATATATATATATATATATATATATATCCCAAGTAGTTTCTTAGCTTACTTATACTCCTATCGTAAGCAGCATACAATTAATAATTTCAATAAATAATTAAAAGTGTTTATAGCAGTCTTTTAGATCTCCATTAAGTCCATCTAATTTTTGAACTAATTAATTCATCATTATAGTTATATCTTTATATAAAAAAAATCAACAAAATAATAATTTTTTATACGTTTTCAATTTTAATCCAGTTAATATTAATATTAGCAACTCATCAGATAGGCCATTGCGAGGAATTGAAGAAATGGAGATTAATTATACCAAGAATTGGTCAACATGTAAAAGTGGGCAAATATCGATGGCTATGGGTTGACTTGTACATACAGTTTTATTCCAAATATTTAAATTCAGATTCTCGTTGAAGAGTCACATATTTGGACTGCATCGCAATTAATTAAACTTTTCTATAGTTTGAATTCGAATATAAAATATCTAATTAAAGATAAATTGACCATTATCATTTTGTCTGAATTTTATAACAGATGGACTCGACTTAAACTGAATTTTTATTTATTGTCAGTTTTGTAATCATAAATTTTTGTTCAGCATAATTATATATTGCATGACACTTAATTAATGTAGAAAAAACAGTCAAATTGCATTAATTATAATATATATATATATATATATATATATATATATATATATATATATATATATATATATATATATATATATATATATATATATATATATATTATTTTTCTAATATTGGATGAAAATTAGGATGATAATTTATTGCGGGTATCTATTTAATTTAATTTAATTTAATTTTATTTAAAAAATTAAATTAAAAAATAAATTAAATTATATTAAAATTTTATTAATTTAATAATTGTGGTACGGAAATTTTTCCATTGAAACCGCTGGTGGGACTAGCGGTTTCAGCAGAATTTGTCCCCCCATCAGAAAACAACCCAATTTCTGTAATTATTTTCTGACAGATCTCATTTTTGTAAATATTTTTAAAAAACATTATTTTAAAAAAAATCCCTTTTATTTTTGGTTTATTTCGACTTATATGGTATATTATATATGGTTGTGAAAGTTTTATTCCATGCTACCTACAAAAAAAAATCGAATTTGTATTAGTTTAAGTGTTAACAGGGGCAAGTTAATTAAAAATAATAACAATAATTGGAAGGAATTAAATAGAAAAAATAGGCATATTAAGCGTGGATAATAAAATGGCTCCTACTCAATGTCACTATCTATATATCATACAATTTAATAATTAAATAATAAAGAGATCGTCGGTGGAGGTCTCAGCTGAAGCGTCACCATCTACCCCAATCCACGTGGGCCATCTTCATACGCCAACTTAATTTCCAGCTTGGCTCTTCTTTTTCTACGTCGCTACCGACACATGTGGGCACCACCCATTCGGCCAATTTTATAATTCCGCAATTGCCCTAAGTCTGAAATTTCATATGGTTAAATAAATTTGTCATTTTTTCATTCAATCAATTTTACAAGTAAAAAAATAAAATTATATCGAATAAATCATTACATATTCAGTTTTACTCACAAATATTCAACTGTTGAAGTTATATTAAATTGAAATTGCTAACCAAAATGAAATCATGATATCAATATATTAATGTGACATAAATAAGTAAAACAATTTATTTCAATTTTAGTCTAATTGATTCAATTTTAATTTTTTAATATTCTATTTGATTTATTTATTTATTTATTTATTTTTTTCAGGGTGAATTGACTCAACCGAAACATAAAAGATTTAATTGTTTCTTGTGTCAAATTTGAAAGGTCTATTTAACCCTTAAACCTTACAATATATATGTGTATTTTATCATATTAAGCCTTACAATAAATAAAAATTAATGTCTTATATATATTTGATACTCTCATGTATGGAAGAATATGGATGCATCAGTCAACTATAAATTCACAATTAGCCTTTAAACCAGAAGTTACATAAACATATATATTATATGTATATATATATGTCTGATTTATTTATTTATTTATTTATGATCCTTCAGTTTCCGGTCCAGCTCTGTTGAGCATACGAAATCGACTAATCTGAAATTGGGCACTATCATATCCATAATTGGAGATGACCCTTTCAATAACGTATGTTTCATAAGTGAGACAATGATTGAACCTGAAAATTCACTTAAGGACATTCAAATTTCTTATCACTCCAATAAACAACTATTGATATATATATATGTGATAATTTCATAATTGTGGAAAATGAAATGTAATTTTTTTTAACTAATTTTGATTGATATTTTAGGATGAGAAATTAAAAGAAAATGTAATATCAATTTATACATGTGATCATCCATGAGGTGGTGGCTTGGTGGTGATGTAAGTTAGGTTAGGAATGAGAGGTCTCAGGATCGACTTCCGACACCTTTCATGGAGAGAGTCAAGAAATCTTAACTTACAAAAATATCCTGAATTCCAATTTATTCGGTCCAATAGAATTCGGATACCGAATGATTAATCGAAAAAAATTTATACATGTGATCAATTGTTTTTTCTAAATATGTATATATTTCAATATTACCAACGAAACAACGTCTGTTTTCCTGCTTTTTTCAGGAACGTACTTGGTGACAAATAATCATCCATAACAAGTCATGTAAATGAATTTGACACAAAGGTTATAAAATAAATAAATAATAATAATAATAATAAAAAACAATTGATAACACAATTTTAGCAATGAAACGATAAATACCCTGTTGATTTTTTCTACTATTATCAAATTTATACTAAAATAATAGATCCATAATAGTAAAAATTTTTGTAACGCAAAAATAATTTAATTTTAAAATTTTAAAAAAAATCATTTTAGATGGAAAATAATCATAAAAACCATTGAAAATTGATACCGGCACTGTAGCTCAGTACAGAAGCTTACATATAAATATCACAAAACTATATATGATATGTGCTATATTAAAATAACACGTGATATAATAATTGGGGTTGAGATGACACATCAAACTGATGTGTTTTACAAATACAAAAGATAAAATGTGTTTTATTTCGTATTAAAATGCTCACTCATGTTAATTTATTATTGATGTATTTTGCATAATTGTTTGAATTTCAACTTGGTTATAATATTTTCATGTTTTAAACCGTTCATTATATATTAACTTTTGTAATATACTTCGATAATTTTTTAACTAATAAGAAAATAAATTCATCTAAATACTACAATTGAAAATTGAATATAATGCATATTAAATACAAACGTTTAGATTTGGGTGGAAACATACTTAATTTTACTTAATATCAGTCGTAATATAATCATGTTCGACCTTAATTAATTAACAATATAATTTTTGTTTCAATTTTGAAGTTTAAGGTATCAAACAATAAATAACGGTGATTATAAATTAAAATTATTATTTTATATAACTATTTTATGAATTCATGGAACTTTTCTGTATTGGTAATTATATATATATATATATAAAAGAGTAGGAGAAATGGTTAATCACCGTACATGCATTCAACATCAACACGTAAACAACATACAAAGCAAGCACGAAACCACAATCTTTTTCTTTTTCAACTATTTCCTATTGTTTACTGAATCATTAATATTAACAAATTATCGGACGAAAAGAAAAATGTTGACCTCAGCGGAACATCATATCATCATGCAGATCCAAAATGAAAAACATGTCTAAAAAAATAATTAAATTCAAATTTTTGATTAATTGTAAGAGTAATCCGACAGTCAATGAATCCGTAAAATGGAATAAATTCAAATAACAATCAATTAAAGATGCTAATTATTGTGATTCGATGAAAAATGAGATTATGGATTACAGCTAATTAACAATGATATTTATATTGTGGGTCTATCTCTCTGGCCTTTTGGTTGCTGAAGTCCCATTCCATTACCATCATTATGTGTCATGCTCAGTCTTCTTGCTCATACCAAATAAGAAACAACCCATTTTTTTTCTTTTCTTTTTTTTTTTTTTGTCTTTTATAGTTTAATATATAGTTAATTAATTTAAAAAGGTCGTTGGGTTCTTTCTCAAAAAATATCTTTTTGCATTACGGCGGATATATTAATTTTATCCTATTTGAAGTGTTATTAAAGGCTTAGATAGTTTTATATACATTTATTTTTTTCAATTTCAGATTTAGCTTTGGAAAATAAAAGATGTTGCATAAAATTCATCACAAAGCTGCGGAAGTTTTTATTTTGGTAATTTTATCCTAATTAATATTTGTGATTTGTGAATGAATTAATTTGGCAAGATACATTTTTAGTCCCTAAATTAGAAATCTGAATTTGATCTATAAATTCACCATGCTCTTCTAGTTGATTTTGCTGAGAATATCTAAAGAAAAAGAGACTGAGGGAGAATTGTCAATCCAATCGGATTGACCTGCTCAAAGAAACATGCAACAAAGAATATCCGGTTGGATCGGAAAAAGCATTTTGATATCTAAATTAGTAACTTTCTGGAGAGAAAAATTATAGAGTGAGAAGGTTCAAATAAGTACCTAGAGTTTTCAAATTTTGGGTTATTTATAGTATATGTTTGGTACCAGATATCAATGCACTTGAGTGCTTCTTAGTAGTATGACACAGTTGGTGTACTGAATGTAATGGGTAGGCTGCTCATGTTAGATAATATGATAGGGTGAGGCTCTATCAAGCCGGCTAGTCCTATCAAGGAATCCGATGGTTATATTTTGTCGTGTCCTCCACTCAGATCGGATTGTCCATAAGGATGGTAGGATTGGACCTAAGTCTTTATTCTATTTTAGGCCTTGGCCCAGAACATGCCAGACCTAATAAATAATACTGTAAGCATTTTCATTTGTCCTCCATTAAATAATTCGTTCGGGACTATTTAGTTGATGGTTCCAACCATGTCTTTGAATTCTGGATGCCTTTGTTTTCATTTGTATTCAGACGATCAAAATTCTATTGACATGGCCCTTCGAATTATGATGGAATTCTAGATGCTTCAAGGTTTTGAACATGGATACTACTTTGAATCCATCTCTTCATCTGCCCAATGAGTTGCCATTATAAGTGTAGCCTCGTTAATGATGTCATTTAATAGGGAATGCCTCGTTTCTTATCTTATCCATTTTTGGATTGGCACCTAGCATAATCATTTTGTTAACTGCACTTGATTTGTTGTATAATTTATTCCCTTCCATTATAAATAGTTAGTTTATAATCATTTTTTACCTTTTTAGAAATTTCTTCTTCTTCTTTTCTGAAGCTTTAAGTGTTCTCATCTTTTTCTTTAAGCTCTCGAGTTCCAATTCTAAAATTTTCTCAAACTTCACCAAATTTTTGCCATTTTTCACCAAGTTACTCCTCTTACTAGGATGTTCAACAATTTTATTTCTATCTCATATTCAAATTCATCCATATCCTTATCTTCATCATCTCCATCACTTTCTTCCCCTTTTTTTTTAGTATTTTAGGAATTCTTTTTTTAGTGACTTTAACTTTAAGAATGGCTTCAAACGATACTTCAAGCGGATTAAATTCATATTAGAGTTTTGATCTTACCCTCTTAGCAACATATAGGACTAAAGACCCTATAGCTAAGCATACCAAACTAAATACTTTGCTAGTAAGAGAACTAAGAGAGAGATGCAAATTATTCGATAAATAGCCATTTTGGCTTATCCCTTGTCCATGTCAATGACAAATAGTTTATTCGAAAACCACCCAGAGTTGTTCATATGCATTCAAAATAGCTTGGAATGTAGGTTACAGTTTCCACTTCTTTCAGTTGACCATAGTATTCTTCAAGGTTATGGGATTGTACCTAATTAGTTGGATTCGATCAGGTGGAGGACAATGTCCTGTTTCAAAGTTCTATACAGATCCCTCCACATGGCTTTTTCACTTGAGCTATTCTTATATTTTTTCTATCTATCTAGTTAGGATGATAGGAAAAAATATTATTTTATTGTAAGACATAAAAGAGCTTTTATATACTTTCTTCTTTGGTAAAAGGTTTTAGAGAGAAATTTTTTTTGATCGGGTGAAGAAGAATTTTGGTATGAATCTGCACCAATTGCCTGAGCTAAATCTTTTAAAGGACTTGGCTTTTGGACTTGACCTTTTCAAGTCCGATATAGAGAAGCTAGTGAAATATATCAAAGATCATAAAGATGATCCAACCAATTCAAAGACTTTGTTGGCCTCTCTAGACAAGCTTGTTGGACATAAGCTCTTAGGACTTCATTTCACGTTTCTGTTAGTGGTTATGCCCTAAGCCAAATATTTGTACTTTTATGTAATATCATATTTCATTTTATAAAAATGGATTTTTCTTCACATTAATATATTGTTGGCATGTTACATTATAATAATGTTTATGAATAATAGTCTAATATTATTTTAAATATCCCTAATCATTTATCATTAAAGGAATAATGATAAATTAAGACTAGTATATGTTTGATTGATAATCATGAGATGATTATATATGGTGATATTAATCAAACTTATAGGTATTTATTAGAGAATAAGGTATTGGATAGACCCGCTATGAGATCATTACATGGGTTAATATCATAAATGATCTTATAATAGTTATGTTATCGAATCCTTAAATATGAGATTATTACAATTTCCTACATGAGGAACATCATGTTTTCACATAATTAAAGATTATCTTTTATCAGATAATCATAAAGGTTATGATTGGACATGATAAGAATTACACAAAGGATAGTGAATAATCAAGATAAAATTTATCCCTATCTTATGAGAGAGATATCTATTGGGCTTGTCGATAAGTAGGATTGAGAAATGTGTGGCCGTACTCAAATAAATTGATAGAGCGATCAATGTCATTTGATATTGTCAGTTTACTTAATGATTAAGAAATTATATGTTTGAACAATATAAGTTTGAGATGGACTATGACTTATATTCAAATAAGATATCATGTGACAAAAGAATTATAAAATATTCTATTGATTAGATTAAAATCAAATTGTCAATATTCATATTATTTGGGCAGTCATAATATCTTATTAGAGGCCACTTATGACTTGTGAGCCATGGGATTGAACACACTGCCAACATAATATGAGCCTATTGGGTTGTACATGTAGAATGTGATTAACGGATTAGGATTTATTTGGGTGTTTCAAATTTTAAATATTATAGATATAAAAATTAAAAATATTTTAAGTAAATTCTCTCTTTTCACGTTAAGGTAACACACACACACGCGCGCACATATATGTGTGTGTGTGTGCGTGTGCGCACACACCTTAACACAACCTTAATAAGAAAAAAGAGACCTTTTGAGTGAAAAGGAATAGAAAAAACAAAAACATTAATTGCCAAACATTAGCACCCCTAGCAATTTCATTCATCATGTTTGAGTGTGGATACCAGTAAAGGGTGGTCGTGCCTTGGAGCAACACCTGAAATTCATTATTTCTACGCTTCAACAAGTTGGTAATTGATTAACCTCTTTTTAAATCAATTGGATCACTTGGATCCTGTTTGGGTTTTTCTTTTATTTTTGCCATGTATTTTCTATTTAAATCCATTAGTAGTATCATAGCCACTTGTGAATTCAATTGATTCAAATATTGTGCTTTATATGAATGTGATGTATATAAAATCAATTACATTATTTACGATCAAAATGTATGATGATACATGAAAATTTAGTTACTTTTTAATCATTAAGAGCGGTCTATTTATATGAGATATGAATGAAATCAATTGATTGATGTTTATAACGTTATGTATGAAGGCTATAAAATTGATTAATGTTAATATGATTAACATATTTTGTGATAATTCTGTTGTAATACGATTAAATAATTATCTTAAATAGTGATATGATTAACATATACTTACATGATCATGGTGGTATTCTATATCTATTAAATGAATATTTAATATGATAAAATGATCACTAATGTGATCGGCAGATTTGTTATTCAAGGATACAAAATAGGGTTTTAGGGCAGAAAATTGTTAACGAGATTAACTATACTGCCGTGTTCATAGCACCTTATATGTCTTTAATGCTATTATTCAATAATTTGAATATATATATATATATATATATATTTAGAGTAAAATTAATTGAGCATGATATGAGATGACTTGGTTTAATCATCCATCATACCTATTAGAAAGAATTGGTTGATAAGAAATAGAAACTCATGGATTAGCTGGGGGACCTCCAAAGCGACCTCATAACTCTTATACAGCTGAAAGTTTGAGAGACACTTTCCTCATTGGGATTTTAGCTTCATGAAGAACCTTACTAGCTTACTTGATCCTCCTGCTGAAAGTAAGAACAAGGAGTATCCTATTGAGGACATCGACCAGCCTGGGGGAAGTGAAGAGTAGGATAGGATTTTTTTCTTTTTTCTTGGCACATTATTTTGTACTTTTCCTTTTTTTTTTTGAATTTGAAAACCTTTGAGGCAATGAAGTTTATTGTTATCACTATTATTGTTTATTTTATCTTTCATTGAAAAGCTTTTTGTAGGTGCTTGTTCTTTATGTTTAGAGAACTTACTTAACTTAGAATATTTTAGCGTACAGCATGAAGGTTAAAATGTGTAATATTTAACAAGAGTTAGGATGTTTTTGTGATGTTAACTTGGGATAATAAGATAAATATATCAAAACTTGTATGTTCGTTAACCAATATAGTCGGAATACAAGGTTTAAATCAATTCAATAAAGTTAAGAAGCATTTTATTCTAATTAGAATCAGGATATGGTTGTAGTTTTAACTTTGGAAAAATAAATAAAGTTTAAGTTATCAATCATGAGACTGAAATTAAATTGGTCTATCGAGAAATCATTGACTGAGAGTATATGGATAAATTATAGACAACAAAAATTACATCAAACATTTGGGCTAAGATATTGCATCATATACCTTTTAAGTACCTCTATATTCCAGGAACTAGGAATGTCTTATCCATCCATAGCTCATAATTTGTAAGTAATTTTGCTTAAAACCTTAGAAATTTCATAAGGTTCATCCCAATTGGGCATGAATTTTCCAACTCCAGCATTCCTTGAGCCAATGTCTACTTTGCTTCAGAACCAGATCCCCAACATTAAAGGCTTTTGGCCTTACCTTATTGTTGTGGTACTTGGCAACACTTTGTTTGTAAGCAACAATCTTCACATAAGCATCTTCCTATTTTTCTTTAATCAGATTCGAGTCCTGTCTTCTTTGTTTCTCATTATTCTAATAAAAAAAGAAAGTTAATCGGTAAAAGGAAATTCTAATTTCCACTAGTATCACTGCTTCTAATTTGTATACTAGGGAGAATGGAGTTTGAAGCATTCTAGCTCTAGGCAAGGTCCTGTAAGACCAGAAGATACTTTGCAGTTCTTCTATCCAATTACCTTTCACTTTTCCCAATCTCTTATTTAGTCCTTTTAAGATCATCCTATTAAAGATTCCATTCATGCCATTGCTTTTTAGATTGAAAGAAAAGGATCTGAAGTTAAATTGTCAAATTGTTTGCCATTGTCTTTGATAAAGACTTTTGGCAATCCACACCTATAAATTATCTTTTTCCAAGCAAAGTTTTTGACCCTTTATATAATAATTATTGCCAAAAGCTCGGCATTAATCTATTTGAAGAAATGATATAGGGCTATGACAAGAAATTTCATTTGTTGTTTGCCTTGTGGGAAATGACCTAAAATATCCAAGCCCTACTAGTCAAATGGCCAGGATATTTCGATTGGACATTGCTTAGTGGCTAGTTGCCTTATAATTCTTTCATAGACCTAGTACAACCGGCATTTCTTAACCCTATCTTAAGTATCTTTAAAGATATTTGGTAAAAAATAACCAGTTTGCAGGACTTTCTCTACAGTCAGTCTGCTAGCTTCATAGACTCCATATATTCCTTCATGAATTTCTTGGATGATGTAATCTCCATCTTACTTTTAAATACACTTGAGCCAAAGATGATTGAATGTCTTCTTGTATAGCTCATCACCAATTATAGAATAATTTAGTCCTTTTCTTGTGATCTTTTTAGCTTCTGCTTCATCTTTAGGCAATTCACCCAATTAGAGATATTGAATGATCGGGGTCATCCAAGTTTCTTCTTCTTGATCAATTTCCATCACTTTCAGCTCTTTAAGAAAAGGTTGAAATTGCTTCTTATTATTATATTTTCTTCAATCACATGCTAATTTGAGGTTGCCGATTGGCTTGTAATGGCTTGAATATCGAATCAGCCGTGGATAGTATTTCTCGATGGTAAATAGTATTTTTGGGTTGAAAAGTACATCCGAAGGTAAAAAATATTTTATTTGACTGTCAAAAAATATTGATCATGGTTAGTCTGGGATTGAAATTTGGAGTGAAATTAAGGTCAAATAAGTCTCTAAAAGTCAAAAATACGAAAAAAATAGTTCAATTTAAAAAATAACTAGGTTGATCTAGATTTGATCTAGCCTTTAAAAATAGTAAATGAAGTCTAAAAATTGCCAAAATTTGTATATGTACCTAAAATGATATGTAGAATATTTTGGCTATAAAAAGCTAATTTTTCAGTAACATCGATAATTATCGAATCAGATCAATCTAATTGAATCAAATCAGTAATGGACTTTGATTGGGATAAAATTTTATGTACAACCTATTTTTGACATAATAAGAATGATAAAATTAAAATTGAAGTGAGTTAAATTTAGAAAGGGAGAGAATTTCAGGAAAGTGGCATAATGAGCTTAAATAAGGGTTTTGGGCCTTAAGTGAGTGGGTTTTGGTTGAACCAAAGCCCAAACCACTTAAGCCCATATTTAAAAGGATAAGGGAGATATTTTTGGCCAGCTATCTTTATCTCCATCAGCCCTTTTTCCTCTTCTTTCATGGTCGAACCATTATTGCCTTTTCTTTCTCAAAATTTCTTCAAGTTTCTCTCTTTTCCTCTCTAAATCCAAGCATCCTAGCTGGTATTATATCTCCTTAGATGATTAATTAAGCATCTATCCCTTGATTAGAGAAAGTTAAGCAAGAGAAATTAAGTGAAAAAGCTTAAAATGTCAATTTTAGGTAAGAAAAAATCATGGTTTTAATTTTATTCTAAGGTATCTACAAGTATTTTTAGATGCCTAGAGTTCATTTATGTGGTTAATTTAAGAATTTAAGAACAAAAAAAATAGCATTTCTTATGTTAAAGAATTTGGCCATGGTACGTTCTCAAGGTGAGAGATAAGCTTCTAAGGCCAAAGGGAAAGAAAAGAAAGTCTAGGCAAGCCTAAGCCAAGGAGAAAGGTTGATGGCTATTAAATCCTTCTATTTTCCTTAAATTAGCATGATTTTCCTTTATGTAACTTAGGAAAAATTAATAAAAATGCATGAATAATTGAAATTGGCCTTAGAATAATGATTTAGGACCTTGAAAATAGCTATTAGAGTGCTTAACTTAATTTAAAAGAATATGTAAGGTGAACAACTTCATGTGGCCGAATGGTCTCCTAAGGAAAAGTAAAGTATATTTTGTGTATTTTTGATAAATTATACCATAAAATGAATCTAGAGATGATAAATTATGTCTATGAATTTTTGTAAAATTTATAAAAATTATTTGTGAAAGAATTCATTAATTAAGTGAAAAATGGTGAATTATTATGAAATAATTCACAAACTGTGCAAAAGTATTGAAAAAAATTGAATGACTGATTTACTGAACTGAAAAAGCTATTGAAACTGTCAAAAATTTGAAAAGTAAAGTGAAATTAAGTGAATTTTTGCCCTTAGTAATAGTCAGATGGTCAAAATCTAGCTCAATATATAATTGGTTAGCCATTGGGACATCTATACCGCGGTGAAAGTTATGGCGACTTACTTTGCTATGGTAGGATTACTGATCTTCCATAGTATCTGCTATGTTCTGTACTCTATTCTATGGAAAATAGTCCTTTTGGATCATTTCTAAGTCTGTATTGTGGTCCTGTGGGATTCACATCTGTATATCTGGTCTGAAAATTTCTACCGGAATTATACTATGGGTATAATGATATGAATAAGTTAAAAATGCAAAAAGATAGCTAAAAGTGAAGTTTAGAATGAAAAAAAAGGACTTGGTTAAAAAAATAAAAAGTTTAGAGTCAAAACAGTAATTTCTCCAAATATTTTATGTAATGGGTAAAAGTGATAAAAAAGAACTTTTAAGATGTAAAGGGATTAAAATATAATTTTGCATAAAAAAATTAAAATAATGACCAATTGGTAATTTTGTAAGCCAATAATTGAATGTGAAGTGAAAATAAGCAAACTAGTGGTAATTTTGTAATTAATATATAAAAGGGTAATTTTATAATAAAATGAAAAGTTTTAGGCTAAATTGAAAATTTTACCAAAGTATTGGTAATAAATTGAAACGATTGTTAAGAATATTGATAATTGTATTTTTGATAGAAAATATAATGAATTTTTGCATAATGAAAGTAATTATACTTGTTTAGGATATATTTTGATTTATAGTCACCACTCAGCATATTTAATGCTCAGCACGTAGTTGTTACTGCGTATAGGTTTCGAAGAATAGCTGGATCAATAGTACACAAAGGAACCAATTTTGCAGGAATAGGAGATAGTTATGAATTATCTTTTTGTATTGGCATTTATATATTTGTATTTGTTAAAGTAAAAGAATTAGTTTGTAATGGTACAATATTTGTATATATATATAAATGTGTGATTTGCAAGTAGTGGATTGATTGAATATGTTTGAAATGAATTGAGAATGTATGGATGGAAAGAATATATTGTTAATGAACTATTGTGCCCCTGAGAGGCTGTGAAATTATTTATTTTTCAGGAAGTTAGTCCAGTTTATAGCCATTATATTACCATTTTTTGTAAAATAAATAGTAAAATTTGACAGTTATAGGTCAGCGATTAGTTGAATTTATTAACATGAATAATGGATAAGAATTAGCAATTTATGAATTATTTGGTTAAGTGTATGGTTGTTAAGATATGAAAAGAAAAAAAAATTTCGGCTAATCGCTTAAATCCGTAAGACTATAATAGTAAGGGTGTTACATTTTATGGTTCAGAGCAATGGTTTAAACGGTCTAAGATTCAGGTGGGATTGAGTGATTGATTTATCTGTATATACATACCAATTGTAAGTAAAAAGGTGTTATGGAATCTAATGTGTACTTGCTCCTTTTTGTTTTATATTGAAAAGATGTCCTCTGATTGAGATAAACAAGTGGGGGACAATGAGAATGAGGCTTCCATAAGCATTGGACAGTAAGAGGCCCCACAACAACAGACTTATGCACCAGTAGTGCCACCTCTACCCTCACAGTTGGATTTTCTAAATTTAATGGCATATTTCATTCAGCAGAGGCTGTAGGTAGGAAATGCATGACCTTCTTAGGCAACAGTGTAGGTTCAACCAGCTCCACCTAAAAAAAATCTATTCTGGAGTAATTAAAAAGGTTAGGAGCTAAAGATTTTCATGGGCATGACCCACTGACACCTGCTCTGGCAGAGAAGTGGTTGTTTAAAATAAAAAGATTGTTTGAGATTATAAATAGCCCACTGGAAGAAAAATTTGTAGGTATAGTGGCTTTACTTCAGGGGCCAGCTTTTATTTGGTGGAATTCAGTCAGAAGGCACACCCCAGTAGATTAGTTGAGTTGGAGATTCTTTGTGTTTGAAAAGAAGTATATTGTCTCAGAGTACAAGGAAGCAATGTATAATGCCTTCTGGAGGTTTAAACGGGGAAATAAGTCAGTGGCTGAGTATGAGCATGAGTTTAAGTGCCTGAGTGCCTATCTGGATGAGAGTCAGTCCACAAAAGAAAATTTATGTCAGAGATTTAAAAGGGAACTGCATACTAAGCTCAAACATATCATTAGAACCCAAAAATATCATGATTTAAGAGCTATGGTGGAGGCTGCCATTAAGTTAGAAACCATTTAGGCAGAAGAAGCTGATGGGAAGTGATAATAGTCATTTATATGATGTTTTTAGTGTGTTTTTAGGTATTTAATTAAGTTAATTTTGTGTTAATTAGGTTTAATTTGAGTTTAATTTGTTAGTTTTATGTTTTTGGAGTTAATTGTAAATTTTGGTGTTTTTCAGGGTTATTTTGCAAGAAAAAGGGCTTAATTGTAAAAAGTGCAAAGTTTTGGGCCAAAAGCGTAAATTTGAAGAAATTGATCAAGAAAACGAGCTTCCAGTCCAGAGCTTGGAGCCGTGGCCACGTGCGAGCTTTAAAGAATTTTACAAGTGACCACGTGAAGGAGTATTTGTGAATGAACGTGGCCATGTGAAGAAGAAATGAAGAAAATTGAGTTAAAGGGTGTGACCACGTGAAAAAGTAAAGAAGGAAAGAAATAGTACACGTGGCCACGTGTGTTCAAGGCCAAATTCACACGTGGCCACGTGTGAGGAAGGAAAGGAACACGTGACCACGTGTTCCTCAATGTAAAAGGATGCGTGGCCACGTGATTTTACTCTCCCATTGCGCGAAGGATTCGTCAGACTTCCTGTTTTGAGCAGACTTCCTTTCCTATTCTGATTCTGCAATTTTGGAAGAAATCTACCACATTTTCCCTATAAATAGAACCCCAAAACACAGAAGAAAAGATATAGAGATCAGATCCTTAGTTTAGCTTTGTTTTTCTTAAAGTTTTTCTTTTATGTTCTTAGTTTTCAAGTTTTTATTCAAGCTTTTGTTTTTAGTTTTAACCATGTCTTTTGAGTAGTTTTCTTTAACGTTTGCTAAAGGATACTTGAATCCTTGACTTGTATTGTTATGACTTTATTTTGAGCTTAATTTCAATATCGATTGATTATTTCTTGGTTTTAAGCATATTCTTATCCTTGATTGAGTTGAGATTGATTGTTGGTTTATTGAATAAATAACTAAAAATTGGTTTTGACATAGTTAATGATTTTCATGTTCTTGGATTAACTCTTTAATATTTATGCATGATTATTATCCGAAATATGAGATGATTATGTATGAATTTTATTGGTTAATACTAAGAGAGGAAGAATCAAGAATGAATTGGAATTGAATCACTTGAGAAAGGCTTCAATGAATATTTAGGAAGTTAAAACTAGATTTGCATGCTAAGTATTAGATTTGTCTATGAGTTTAATACTAAGAATGATAGACTTGAATAAAGATATCTGGTTTTATTACTAGTTTTTCCATAATCACTGGTATTATTCTTTGAATTTAAGTCATTACAATGAAAGTTAAGGTGGATAGTTTCCTTAGCAAAAGAATTTCAGTTATTGTTTTGTTTTTAATTCATGTTTTACCTTTTATTTTGTTTAATTGTTTATTTTGTTTAATTTTTGCTTTCAAATCAAAAAAACATTTGGGAAACAATCTCAGGTTGATTTAATTCATACATAGATATTATCCTTAGCAATCCATGTTCCCTTGGGTACGATATTTGGGGTCTTAATCTATATTTCCCTGTATTACTAGCCGATCTAGTACACTTGCTAGACACCGGTCAGGAAGTCCCAATTTTAACAACAAAGAAAATAGGGATAGTCTAGTGGTAAAGAAAGATAGGGTAAGAAGTCCAAGGAATCTCTAGCACCTCAGGGTCGTTCACCAGTTGTAGCAGGTCAAAGACAGGGTAGTGCAACCCACAAAAAGGCATTAATTACTTCAACAGCCAGCACACCCCGAGATAGAGATAGTGGACAACTGTAACCTGTGACCATTGTGGCAAGGTCATCCAGGGGTGTGAATGTTAGAGAGTATGCCCTAGAGCCCATGTAATAGGGATGTTTTTCATATGTATGAAATTTATATTCTTAATAAAAGGCATCATTCATTTATTAATGCTGTGTTTGAATACATGAGTTTGTAAATCTTAAATTAATAAATGAAGTCCTAGATATTATAAACACAGTGCGAAGGCAATCATGAAGGTGTTCATGATGTGAGATGTCTATTGCATGCAAATGTGTTAATATCTAAATATCCCTAGTCATAGAATTAACAAGATAGGACATTGTTAATTCGGACAGACTAGCACATGTTATGCTTCTTGAATGGTTCAAGCAATGGTTCTCATAATTGTGATTATGGATGATAATCAAAGCTAACATGTGGATGCTTGTTAGAGGAACAAGTTCATTGGAGACCTGCAAAGAGAATCCTCATATGGATATTAAATCTATGTCAGTGAGGAATCTCTTCATAGCGGTTGTGCAAGTATCCTTAGACTTGAGATCACCAGAGTTATCTTAAGTAGCAAGTGGTATACTTTGACTTCATAACTGATTACTTCCAACTGGGAGTGAACATAGTTAGGAGATTGGGTATATCATGACCTACTTGAAGATAGTTGAGTGATTGACAAAGGATTCACCATCCCAGATTTAACAAGGGAAGTTATCTCGCATGATTCTATAATTGCCTTGTTCAGAGAATCTCTGGCCAGAGTAATATGCCGAGATGGATGGAGATCCATGAAGGGCATTTAGGAACAATGGTTAAATTAATAGAACATACATAATTAGATTTATATGAGTTGACAGAAATCCATACTCAGAATCTAATTGAGATAAGAGTGGTGAAAGGAGTAATTGCACGGTAACTGTTTCTATGGAAGGGTACAGTCAAACCACATGACTTTCCTGACATTTGGGTAGTCATGATGCCTAGCTAGAGGCCAATCATGACTTGTATAATGATGTATCAAAATATCAATAGAGATTGATAAAATGATTTAAAGGAGTTTAAATCATGTGAGTTTTGAATAGAACTCACAATTACATATTATACTGCCAATATGGACAGGAACCCAATAGGTCACACACATATAGAGAAAAGGGTAAAATGGTAAAATGACAAGGATAATAATATTTGATATTATTATAAAGGTAGAGAGGAGAATATGATAATAATTAACTAAAGAGTTTAATTAATTATGATCAAATAAAATTGTCCGCGGAACTTTTGAGAAATATTCTGTAAATTGGACCTAAATGAAATAATGTATTTCATGATTAATTATTATTGTCTTATAAGTGTTATAAGACTACTATAAGTGTTATAGGACTGATATAATAATTAATAGGACCATTGGAGAAATTATAAAGGGCCAAAGGAATGAAGAAGTTGGAGGAAGCCCTCCAGAAGAGGGCTACACGCCAACTCCAAACAGAAGGGCTTGGAGGGCTTTTTCTTGGACCAAATTAATTTATATATGTTACATAAGTGTTATGAAACTCACATATTTAATTTGGTTGGATTTGGAATCCATTTGGGTATTTAAATCCAATTAGATGCACAAAGGGCCTAGTTTGTGGATTTTGTGCATGGTCTTTTATGAAAAGATTTAATTTGGATTTAATTAAGCCCAAATGATTATAATTAATTCCAGAGGCCCAATTAATAATTCTCCAGCAATTTTAAAGAGCCCAATCTCATTAAGGAGTTGGAATTTTAACCTAACTATAAAAGGCCAACTAATGAGAATTAGGGTTAAGTGATTAAAACAAAAGGAAAGTCCTTTCTCTAAAAAACTCTCTCCCTTTTTGCGCCACTTCCCAAGCTAGCTCTTGGGAATTTCGGCTAGCCCTAGTTGAACACCAATTTGTTGGTTCAATTTACCCCTCTCTAGTGTGGATTACTTATTGGAGGTGTTCGATTTTGGACACTGTGGTTTGCGACAACCCGGTGCAAAGTAAAATCAACTGTTCAACAAAAATCAAAGGTGATTTTTCTTATTCTCATATAGTTATATTGTGTATTCATGGCAAGATCAGATCTAATGGTTAAAAAGTTTAAAATTCCGCTCATGTATGTGATGCATGTAACCGTTAAATTCCAACAGTGAAGATATTTGACAGGATCATGCTTCAAGTATGGGTTTTGAGGTCATCAGATTAGAGACTGTCTTATAGTGCAGACTGCTTTAGCTACCTCACCAGTAATAGGTACTGGGTCCTCTACATCGAGAGGTCATGGTAAAGGTGATGGAATATGACATGGTATGAATGAGATGATAACACAGCGGAAAAACAAAAATTTTCATCATACATACCATACAAATCCAAAGCAAGAAACGAAACATGCAATTTTAGGGTTGTAAAACTTACAACTGTTGATGCACTTAAATATTTGGTTTGATGAAGACCAGCAACCAAGAGTGATATATCAACCTTTGATCTTCTCCACCAATGCCAAAAGAACAGCCTTTACACCACTCTTCTCTATGTTCACACACACAATTGCAAAGACGGCTTAAAATTGAGATTGTTAGCTCTCTATTTAAGTATTGTGTAAAGGCAATTGATTTGAAGCTACAAAATTTGATTTTGTACCTCTCTAGGTTGCTATTACTACCCAATAACACAAGAAAATAAGGAACAATCCTTTTTCCTTGTGAAAAATTAGCCAAAAGAAATTCTTGAGAGGGAGATGAAATTCACTCCACTTTAGAGAAGAATTAGGTTACCCACTTTTCTCTCTCATCCAATATATATATTATCTTATTTATTAAGTAATAAATCTCAAATATACTACCTTAAGATAATTAATATTAGCTAAAGATAATTAATATTTACCTTATCACTTAATTAAAATAAGTAATATTTATTGATAAAAACTCTTTCAATTTATCCAAGATAAAAACAAAAGACATTTAATCAAATAATATCACTTAATTTAGGATAAAAGATAAGACACTTAAATCTAATAAATCACTTAAATAAAAATAATACATGTGCCAAAATTCCTTGGTATTTCCCTAGGAATTTCGGCCACATCAATTTCCATTTAAATGCTTTAATTAGATAAATATATCTTTAGCCTTTAATACTCAATTAATTAAATTAATACATGACATTTAATTAATTGAAATTAAACCTTGTGGGCTGAATTTCTCTCTCTCATGGGCCAAGGTCCAATAGCAATCTAATAACCCATTACACAGATTTATTTTGACTTTAATTAAAAGCCCAAATTAATGTCCAATACTTAATTTAAATATTTTAATCCCAATGCTTCATGTGCGATCCTATAGGTCCATTCAATGTTGGCAATGAATTAATAAATTAATTCAAAGGCTATATATATTCTCTAGCAAGATATTATAGCAATCCAAATTAAATGAAAATGCATATGGCATTTAGTGACCTAATGCAATTTTGCATAGTCCCTTACCCATAAATATCAGAATTAATATAAGGCATGGAACTAGTCATCCTTATATATATTAATTCCTTTCTTGATATTACAGTGACACTAAACTCTCAGATAAATAATGATTACTCATTATTTTATCTTGGTATGGTCATACACTTCTTAGTTCACTGATCAAGTGGCCGATGATATTTTTCTCTCTTATCGAGAGGGGTAATCCCTTCACTTCTCTCATGCTCTCTAACATGAATCAATGCATACCAAGCATACTCGTACTTGTCACTCTGTTACGAGCATGTTAGGTGTATGTCAAAGCACACATTAATTCATAAAGAGTTTCATAGAGATTTTAGGTCTAAGAACTCCGATACAAAACTTGCATATGAGAAACACTTATGACTTGTACCATGTAGTGTTCTCATAAGCGAATCGAATCCAGATACCATGTTCTAAAGATGTATCTATGATCTCTGATTGACACTCTTGTCTTTATGATCCGTAAGACAGAACTCAACTTATTAGAGAGAGCGTACTAGTCTTAATTCATATGTCATTCCCATAATAATGACTGACTAGGGATATTTAGAATGAAGTCTCATTTATTTCAAGGTCTTACAACCATGTGCCTCACGCATGATAACTTAAACTGAAACAACATTCTTGGATGGTTTTATCAATTGATATGCACAGGAATACAATAGATAAAACAATTACCTCATTTTATTAATTAAAGTGTTTTATTACAATGCATTGGGGCTAGGGCTTACACTAACAATCTCCCACTAGCACTAGTCCCAATTGGACATAGCCCTAAGACCAAACGCTCTCAAATGAGCTTCGTGCAGATTTGGACGCAACTGTTTCGTCAAAGGATCTGCTACATTATCTTCACTTGCTATCTTGCTAGCCTTGAAGTCCCCACGATCAATGATTTCTCTGATCTGGTGGTACCTCTTGAGTATGTGTTTGAATTTCTGGTGTGACCGGGGCTCCTTTGCCTGTGCGATGGCCCCGTTGTTGTCACAGAAAATTTTTAATGGATCTAGGATGCTTGGGACCACTCCTAATCCAGAAATGAAATTTTTAATCCAAACAACCTCTTTTGCAGCCTCACTCATTGTAATATACTCAGATTCTGTAGTTGAGTCGGCAATGGTCTCTTGCTTCGAGCTTCTCCAGCTGACAGCATCACCATTCAAAACAAAAATGAATCCAGATTGCGATCTAGAATCCTGAGTACTGGTCTGAAAAGCAGTATCGGCATAACCTTGTATGACGAACTCTTCTTGACCACCATACACCAAGAAGTGATTCTTCGTCCTTCGCAGGTACTTCAGAATCCCCTTTACAGCAGACTAGTGCTTTTCATTAGGGTCTTGCTGAAAGCTACTGGTTATACTCAATGCATGAGCAACATCCAACCTAGTACATAACATAGCGTACATGATAGATCCAATAGCAGAAGCATATGGGATTCTACTCATGTTGTCCTTTTCCTCTTTGGTTTTAGGGCACTGTTCTTTAGTCAAAGGAACTCCCAAAGCCAAAGGTATGTACCCTTTTTTTGAGTCTCCCATACTAAAACACTTTAGTACTTTGTCTATATACTTTTCTTGACTTAGTCCCAAGAGCCGATTCGATCAATCTCTATAGATTCGAATACCAAGTATTGTCTCAGCTTCACCTAAGTCTTTCATTGAGAAACATTTTCCCAACCATTGCTTAACCTTTTGCAATGTTGGAATGTCATTCCCAATGAGAAGGATGTCGTCCACATATAGGACTAGAATTACTACTATGCTCCCACTAACCTTCTTGTACACACGAGGCTCATCTTCGTTCTTGATGAAGTCAAATTCTTTGACTGCCTCATCAAAACAAAGATTCCAACTTCGGGGTGCTTGCTTTAATCCATAAATGGATTTTTGAAGCTTGCAAACCTTCTTAGGATGCTTGGGATTGACAAAACCTTCAGGCTGTGTCATATACACATCCTCAAGTAAATTTTCATTGAGGAAAGAAGTTTTGACATCCATTTGCCATATCTCATAATCATGATATGTAGCTATGGCAAGAAAGATCCTAATGGACTTGAGCATGACTACAGGCGAAAAGGTCTCGTCATAGTCTATACTATAAGTTTGTCGAAAACCTTTTGCTACTAGTCTACCTTTATAGGTCTTATCAGCTTTGAGTTTGAATAGCCACTTACATTCAATTACCTTAGCACCTTCTGGTGGATCAACCAAGGTCCAAACCTGGTTATCGTACATTGATTGCATCTCAGATTTCATGGCTTCAAGCCAATTTTTTGAGTCTGGGCTCTCAATAGCTTCTCGATAGGTAGTAGGATCCTCACGATCTACTAACTCAATAGTGTCACTGTCAGTGATTAGAAATCCATATCTCTCAATATCCTGACGTACCCTACCAGACCTTCTGGGTTCTTGTGTAATGGGTTCTTATTCTACAACTGATTGTGAACTTGATCCCGTTTCCAACTCATCCTCTATAGAAGTTTGTGGCACTTGAATTTCTCCAAGTTCTACTTTACTCCTACTGTTTTTCTTGAGAAGGAAATCCTTTTCCAAGAAAACAGCCTTGCGAGCAACAAATACTTTGTTCTCGGCTTGTGAGTAAAAGTAGTATCCCTTTGTTTCTTTAGGATAACCCACAAACAAGCAGACACTGGATTTGGACTCTAGTTTGTCAGATGTTAATTTCTTAACATGTGCTTCACAACCCCAAATCCTGAGAAAAGTCATATTGGGTTCTTTCCCAATCCATACCTCGTATGGTGTCTTCTCAACTGCTTTAGTTGGAGTACGGTTCAATAAAAACGCAGCAGTTTCTAATGCATAACCCCAAAAAGAGATAGGAAGATTAGCTTGACTCATCATAGATCGAACCATATCCAACAGAGTTCGATTTCTCCTTTCGGACACACCATTCCTTTGAGGTGTTCCAGGAGGAGTGAGCTGTGAAATAATACCACACTCCTTTAGATGACTGTCAAACTCTTGGCTTAAGTATTCGCCGCCTTGATATGATCGAATGGCTTTTATACTTTTGCCAAGTTGGTTTTCTACTTCGTTCTTAAACTCTTTAAATTTCTCAAAAGTTCCAGACTTGTACTTCATTAGATAGACATATCCATATCTACTGAAGTCATATGTGAATGTCACGAAGTAGCTAAAACTACCTCTAGCATGTGTACTTAAAGGTCCACATACATCGGTATGTATTAGTTCCAATAAGCCATTAGTCCTCTAATCTTTCTTATTAAAAGGACTCTTTGTTATTTTTCCATGCAAACATGGCTCGCATGTGTCATAAGACTCTAAGTCGAATGACCCAAGCACTCCAGTTTTGTGGAGTCTTGAAATGCATTTTTTGTTTGCATGTCCTAAACGATAATGCCAGAAGTAAGTAGGGTTCAATTCGTTTGACTTAACCCTCTTCGTATTAATGTTGTATATGGACTCTTTGTTTTGTAGATCAAGGATATAAAGGCCATTTTACAACATGACATTGCCATAAGAAATGCCTTAGCGACGAATATGAGCATTGCCATTTTTAATAACAAAATCAAATTCATCATTATCCAAACATGAATCTGAAATAATGTTTCTGCTCATAGCAGGCACATAATAACAATTATTCAAAACAATACAAAGTTCAGAAGGTAAAGAGAGGTGATAGTCGCCTATCTCCATGGCAGCAACTCGTGCTCCATTCCCTACACGGAGGTCCACTTTATTCTTCCCAAGTAACCGCCTATTTCTTAGCCCCTGCACATTTGAACAAATGTGAGAACCACAACCGGTATCCAATACCCAAGTGGTAGAAATAGAAAGGTTAATTTCAACAACAAAAATACCAGAACTGGTCGCCTTGGCTCCATTCTTCTTTTGTTCTTCCTTGAAGAGAGCGTAATTCTTCCTCCAATGCCCTATCTTGTTGCAATGGAAGCAAGTGCTCTCACTCTCTTTGAGTTTCTGCGCCTTGGGCTTGGATTGGGCCTGAGATGCACTCCCACTTGACTTGAACCGAGCCAGGTCATTCTTGGATTTTGCCTTTCCCTTTCCCTTTCCCTTAGCGGGTCCCTTCTTAATGCACCCTTGAACCATCAATACGGGATTAGTCTTTCGAATGTTCTATTCAGCATTCTTAAGCATCCCATAAAGCTCAGTGACTGATTTGTTCATTGCATGCATGTTATAATTCATTACAAATGGATCATAATCATCAGTCAATGAACCTAAGATCAAGTCAGTAGCCAATTCCTTTGGCACTAGTACCTCAAGCTTCTCAAGAGTATCAAGATACCCTTTCATCTTGAGTACATGGGTACTAACAGGAGTACCCACAGCCATCTTACAAGAAATTAAGGCCTTTGTTGTCACAAACCTCTCGTGACGAGCTGACTCTTGGAACATCTCTTTGAGGTGCACCATGATTGCATAAGCCTCTTGGTCCATAAATTGCTTTTGCAAGTCAGGCACCATAGTGGCCAGCATTAGACATGTCACATCATTGGAGTCACTCTTCTTGGTCTCAAAAGTTTCCTTTTGAACCGCAGAGGCATTCCTGCCAGGTTCTTCAGGCAAGGGTGCATCCAAAACATACGACTTTTTCTCTTGCTTAAGAACTATTCTTAAGTTTTGAGACCAGTCTATGAAATTGGAGCCATTCAATTTGTCCTTGTCAAGGACCGATCACAATGAGAAATTGTTGTTTGAAGATGCCATTTTCAATCTACAATAAAATTTAGCAAGATTAAATGAGGTCTTATTTATGATCCCACAAATCGAATTAATATCCCTTTAAATAATTCGCATTAGTGATTTAATGTGGGCCAAGATCCACTTTTCACAATAACTTATTAGTCAAGCTAAGCTTGTACACCTAATAAGTTAAGTTACTTAGGTAGGAAAACTCCAATCATGTCTCGTACATGACTCTTGGATCAAATGGGCTAACATCTTAAGATGTTATAGCACAACCCATTTATTAGTTGCTTAGGTTCGGGCATTCCTTTCCATGTTAAGTCCAATCTACATTCACAACTCATGCCTCACAAAGATAATTGGGCGCATCTAGGACTCCTAGTCTACGTGACCGATGATTGATGCCTTGACATGTTTCGAATTAGGAAGGCAACTTTGTGACTTATTATTTTTTTAGGGATTCATTTTATTACGACTTACATGGCATACACTTTGTCATCCATACATAGCATGCATATATGTAATTGCATAAAGTAAAGCGTGACAAACATGGGCCCAAAAACCTACAACTAAGATTCTATACTATTACATAACAATCTTCGAGTTGGGCTTCTCCACTCCGGTGGGCTTCGTCTTGATTTACAAAGTCTTCAAATAAATTCTATTCTAAGAAATAAATGAAACTTTTACAATAAAATATAATGGCACGCAGGCCATATTTAATTACAAAAACCCAGGGCCCATGAATGCACCATGCATATCCATTCATCACACCAAAGAAGCAAATAAATATACATAGCATTCATGGATCAAACAAAGTCCAATTTTAATTAATTTAGCCAAGCCCATTAATGAAAATTGTGTACTTGAACCTTTAAGAGATGACCCCATGATGGGCCTGGGCCGAAGCCCAATGGACTAAATCCTCTTATTGAATAAGTTCTCTTAAAAGCCCAAAACACAAACTAGTTAGATTTGTGCCATAAATCAACTCTAGTATAATTTTCAATTTTGCCATTTTTAATTTTATGTCATACAGCCCATAAATATTAAAAATACATATAATATGTGCTAACATGAATTAAAAATAAAATCATGAAGAACACATATATAGTACACGACATTCATGCAAAAACAAACAAACAACAAAAACTAGTTGTTTAATGCTTATGTAATGCCATAAAATGCACAAACATTTAAATCAATTTTATGAGTCATTTAATAATCTAAATAATTTCATAAATATTGATTTAATGTTCTGTACCATTTTAATCTAAATGTGTTTTTACCATTTTAATCAAAACAAAATAAACAATGTTAATTAAACATGTAACAAACACAAACTAGTCATAGTTTTAAGTGATTTTAAAATTAATCAATTAAATTGTCATGGACCAGAATTAAAACCAAATTTAAAACATGTCCAGACCTGATATTTAATCTTTAAAAATCACTTACAAACATTCAAAAAAACGTTTTTACATTTAATATTTAAAACTAGTTGTTAAACTTACAATTAACATGCCAAAATGCACCTAGTTTTAATATTAACATGTACCATCAGGTATTAGTAATTAAATCTGACCATTAATATCTCCTAGAACATCTTAGGACAGTATATTAACATGTCATATTAATTATAATACCCATCTAATCAATTAAAATCGTTTTTACACCAAAACAATGCAAAAAAACTCAAAACAGAAAATTTCAGATTTGCATGTTTTCATAATGACAATTTTTAATTAATTTTTTCATGCATCTAAAGCACTAAAATAAGCATTTTTAGGCTCTGATACCACTTATGGAATATGACATGGTATGAATGAGATGATAACACAACAGAAAAAAAAATTTCATCATACATACCATATAAATCCAAAGCAAGAAACGAAACATGCAATTTTAGGGTTGTAAAACTTACAACTGTTGATGCACTTAAATATTTGGTTTGATGAAGACCAGCAACCAAGAGTGATATATCAACCTTTGATCTTCTCCACCAATGCCAAAAGAACATCCTTTACGCCACTCTTCTCTATGTTCACACACACAATTGCAAAGACGGCTTAAAATTGAGATTGCTAGCTCTCTATTTAAGTATTGTGTAAAGGCAATTGATTTGAAGCTACAAAATTTGATTTTGTACTTCTCTAGGTTGCTATTACTACCCAATAACACAAGAGAATGAGGAAAAATCCTTTCTCCTTGTGAAAAATTGGCCAAAAGAAATTCTTGAGAGGGAGATGAAATTCACGCCACTTTAGAGAAGAATTAGGTTACCCACTTTTCTCTCTCATCCAATATATATATTATCTTATTTATTAAGTGATAAATCTCAAATATACTACCTTAAGATAATTAATATTAGCTAAAGATAATTAATATTTGCCTTTATCACTTAATTAAAATAAGTAATATTTATTGATAAAAACTCTTTTAATTTATCCAAGATAAAAACAAAAGACATTTAATCAAATAATATCACTTAATTTAGGATAAAAGATAAGACACTTAAATCTAATAAACCACTTAAATAAAAATAATACATGTGCCGAAATTCCTTGGTATTTCCCTAGGAATTTCGGCCACATCAAATTCCATTTAAATGATTTAATTAGATAAATATATCTTTAGCCTTTAATACTCAATTAATTAAATTAATACATGACATTTAATTAATTGAAATTACACCTTGTGGGCTGAATTTCTCTCTCTCATGGGCCAAGATCCAATAGCAATCTAATAACCCATTACACATATTAATTTGACTTTAATTAAAAGGCCAAATTAATGTCCAATACTTAATTTAAATATTTTAAGCCCAATGCTTTATGTGCGATCCTATAGGTCCATTTAATGTTGGCAATGAATTAATAAATTAATTCAAAGGCTATATATATTCTCTAGCAAGATATTATAGCAATCCAAATTAAATGAAAATACATATGGCATTTAGTGACCTAATGCAATTTTGCATAGTCCCTTACCCATAAATATCAGAATTAATATAAGGCATGGAACTAGTCATCCTTATATATATTAATTCCTTTCTTGATTTTACAGTGACACTAAACTCTTAGATAAATAATGATTACTCATTATTTCATCTCGGTATAGCCATACACTTCTTAGTTCACTGATCAAGTGGCTGATGATATTTTTCTCTCTTATCGAGAGGGGTAATCCTTTTACGTCTCCCATGCTCTCTAACATGAATCAATGCATACCCAAGCATACCCGTACTTGTCACTCTGTTACGAACACGTTAGGTGTATGTCAAAGCACATATTAATTCATAAAGAGTTTCATAGAGATTTTAGGTCTAAGAACTCTGATACTAAACTTGCATATGAGAAACACTTATGACTTATACCATGTAGTGTTCTCATGAGCGGATCGAATCCAGATACCATGTTCTAAACATGTATCTATGATCTCTGATTGACACTCTTGTCCTTATGATCCGTAAGACAGAACTCAACTTATCAGAGAGAGCATACTAGTCTTAATTCATATGTTATTCCCATAACAATGACTGACTAGGGATATTTAGAATGAAGTCTCATTTGTTTCAAGGTCTTACAACCACGTGCCTCACAGATGATAACTTAAACTGAAACAACATTCTTGGATGGTTTTATCAATTGATATGCACAGGAATACAATAGATAAAACAATTGCCTCATTTTATTAATTAAAGTGTTTTATTACAATGCATTGGGGCTAGGGCTTACACTAACAAAAGGAGCTACCCCTATTACTTCTGTTTCTAGACCAGTTGGGCAGTTATCTCAAGGTTAGAGATGAGTTGCAGGTCAGACTTATACTGTCAGAGTTAAGGAGGATGAGGATGCTTCAGATGTGATCGTAGGTAAATTTCTTTTGTTATTTGATTCAGTACATGCTTTGATAGATCCTGATTTTACTCATTCCTACGTTAGCACTAATTTAGCATGGGATAAAGAGATGAGAGATACATGTTTAGACCAGGATATTTTGGTGAGTAATCTTTTGGGGTATAGTGTAGTGGTGAAAAAAGTGTACAGCCAATGTCCTACCAGTGTCCAAGATCATGTATTCCTGGTAAATTTGATTGAACTGCCATTCCATAAATTTAATGTGATTTTAGCGATGGATTGATTATCCGCCCACTAAGCTACGGTTGACTGTAAAAGAAAGAGGGTCACTTTGAAACTTGAAAAGGGTCAGGAAATCACAGTTGTAGGTATGAAAACTAACTTCTTATCTGATGTGATATCTGCTACAACTGCTAAAAGACTGATTAGAAAAGGGTGCATAGATTACTTGTGTTATGCAATGGAGGTAAAAAGAGATAGGTCAAAGGTGCCTACCATCAGAGAGTTCCTTGATGTGTTCCCTGATGAATTACTAGGCTTGCCACCTGATAGGAAAATGGAATTCTCCATTGATGTTGCTTTAGGTACTGTTTCTATCTCCATTGCTCCTTATAGAATGGCACCAACAAAATTGAAAGAATTGAAGATTCAGCCGCAAGAATTGCTTGATAAAGGGTTTATTAGACCCAGTGTTTCTCGCTGGGAGCACTAGTCTTATTTGTAAAGAAAAAAGATATGACTCAGATAGTGCATTGACTACAGACAGTTGAATAAAGTGACTATTAAGAAAAAATACCTCATTTCTCATATTGAAGACTTATTTGATCAGCTAAAGGGAGCGAGTGTATTCTCAAAGATTGATATGAGATTGGATTATTACCAAATGGCAGTGAAAGAAACAGATGTACCCAAGACTGCTTTTCGCACTAGATATAGCCATTATGAGTTTTTGGTCATACCATTTGAGCTTACAAATGCACCAGCTGCCTTTATAGACTTGATGAATAGAATCTTCTACCCTTATTTGGATCAATTTGTGGTGGTCTTCATCGATGATATCCTAGTGTATTCCAAGACACCGGAAGAGCATAACAAGCATTTGAGGATTGTTCTATAGACATTGAGAAAAAAGCAATTGTATGTCAAGTTCAACAAATATGATTTTAAGCTAAATAAAGTATCCTTTTTGGGTTATGTAGTGTCTGCTGAAGGTATAAAGGTGGATCCTTCAAAGATTGAAGCGATTCTTCATTGGAATCCACCTAAGAATGTTACTACAGTAAGGAGTTTCTTGGATTTAGCTAGATATTGCAGAAGATTCATAAAAGGCTTTTCTACCATTGTAGTTCCTTTGATTTGACTGCTACAGAAGCATACTAAATTTATATAGACTGAAAAATGCCAAGAATGTTTTGAAAAACTTAAAGGTATGCTGATAGAAGCTTCCATTCTTATTCAACCCAAGTCAGGCAAGGATTTAATGATCTACAATGATGCCTCCAGAAATGGTTTAGGTTGTGTACTGATGTAGAAAGGCAAGGTGATTGCTTATGCCTCCCGATAGCTTAAGACTCGTGAGAAAAACTATCCTACTTATGATATGGAGCTAGTAGCCATTTTGCTTTGAATATTTGGAGGCATTACCTGTATGGGGAAATATGCTACATTTATTCAGATCATAAGAGTTTGAAATATTGGCTTAGTCAGAGGGAACTCAACCTTAGACAGAGATGCTGGTTGGAGTTGATTAAAGATTATAATTGCTTTATCGACTACCATCCAGGAAAAGCTAATGTAATGGCTGATGCTGTAACGCCCCAGTCGTGATTCTAGAAGTAATATACTAATTGTTCTTTGAGGTTTATGGGACATAATTGTAAAACAAATATACAGTTGAGGAATTTAATTGTTAATAAAGTTAAATTGGGGGCAAATGGGGTATTTTGGGTAATTTTTATTTGGAAGATATTTTGGGAAATAGGGGGAGAAAAGGGGAGATCGGGTTTTGGGGGAAAAGAAAAAAAAAAAGAAAAAGAGGAGAACAGAGGAGCTTCAGTCGCCGGTGCCGTCGTCGGCAGGCCGGCTCCTACCTCCCTGCTTCTCCTCTACGCGTCGGCGATCTCGCCCCGCCAACGGCAGCTCCGATCTCCTTCTCCCTCTCTTCTCTTCAATATTTCATCCCACAATGAACTCCCTTCCTTGCTCCGGTGATTGACGGTGGTTTTGGGTGTCACGACCAGCAGCGACGACTCTGTGAGGCGGAGGCGACTTCTCCTGCTGCTACCGCTCCTCCCCACTCGCCGGCAGCAAGGAGATTGCCCATGGTAAGGGCGGGACATTCAGGCTCGGATTCCGATGAACGGCGACAGTGTTGGGGCGCGTGGTCACCGGCAGAGGGGTCCTGAGGCTCTGACCTCCACGGCGGCAGCAATGGTGTGTCTCCGGCGAAGCTCCGACGAGCCTCCGGTAAGCCTCCGATGAGCGAGATGGTTGACAAAAAAAAAAGAGAATAATTGCAAGAAATAGGTATTTGATTACCAAAATAACTCAGTAGATAAATCCTGAATTTTTGTTAGGAATTTTCATTAGAATCAAATGATTGATTTTATACATTTTAGATCATATGGTGTATCTGTTGACACATAAAGGTAATAGAATTGTTGCTTAAATACTGATATATGTTGATTGTGCTTACTGTTGATCCTTGTTGGTTGAGAAAGTCACTTGTAGGGTTTGTTGTCAACTGTAGTTGTGTTTTTATTTCACTAGAAATGAAGGCATGGAGATGTGGGTGTTTTAGATGCATTAGAAGACCTTAATGATTTTAATAAAACAAAAATTGAATATTTAAATATGTTAAACCTGTTACAGTGTGAATTATGTATAAGCTTTATTTTTATAAGGATAAATCTTTATAACCGTAATGTTAGGTAATTAGTTGCTATGATTTGCTTTAATTGGTCAATTATAAATGAGAAGCTATAATATCTGATTTAAGTTATTACAGGAGATCATTTAAGCTAAGTTGTTTGTACAGACATAAGAATGCATTTGTGTATGGAATTGAATGCTGTTGACTTTAGCTTTGCCGGTTATGGCCTGGCCTTAAGAACCTAAATATTTGTTTAATTATGTTTCTAAAATTGTGATATACACAATGTAAACTATAGTAAAGCTGTGGATAGTAACATGTATGATTTGGGACTTATTTTTATACTAATAAATATATATGCATCTAAATTCGGGAACCTAACTAGCATTAAAACTTACGGCAAGTGGATAAATGAGTTACCATATATATGTATATAGATACATATATGGGTGTAAGAGCTTTGATATCTTTGCTGTGAACTATAGGCTTGATATGCTTGAGTCGAGTAAAAAGCCAATCGGGATACAGAATCATGAATATACTTACTTAAATTATAAGGTCTAAATGACATTATTTTAATTACAAAAATGTGATTCTTCTTGGTTGTTTATACCTTGTTGTTTTGTGTTGTGTTATTATTGTTAGATTTATAAATATAATAAATAAACGTATTGTATAAAGTGTATATATATATAGATGTAGAATTTGAATTGAGTGTTCTCTTGATGCTAAGATATAACTATGTGAACTAGAATGATTGCATAATCAATGATTAAGAATATCTTTCTACCTTGCTTGTTAATATTCGATTATTGTGAATTATCCTCTCTTTTGAGAAATTGTGATTATAATAAAAAAATGTATATTACTAGAAGTGTTTGTGAAAACAAAACCTGAGGGGTCGGCATGATCTCTAAAGCAGACATGTGACGCCCAAAGAGGACAATATTGATTAGTGCTCCGGCATGATCTCTAAAGCAGACATGTGGAGGCACTGAGGGGTCGGCATGATCTCTAAAGCAGACATGTGACGCCCAAAGAGGACAATATCGATTAGTGCTCCGGCATGATCTCTAAAGCAGACATGTGGAGGCACTGAGGGGTCGGCATGATCTCTAAAGCAGACATGTGACGCCCAAAGAGGACAATATTGATTAGTGCTCCGGCATGATCTCCAAAGCAGACATGTGGAGTCACTGAAAGACGCATATTGGGGGCTCCGGCATGATCTCTAAAGCAGACATGTGGGGTACCTCAAAACAAAATCGTGAGGGGTAGTGGTTGCTCGGCACGATCTCAAAAGCAGACGTGTGAGACATGGGCCCCAAAGCGGACAATATCGTGCTAGCGGTTATCCGGGGACGTTATATATATATATATATATATATATATATATATATATATATATATATATATATATATATATATATATATATATATATATATATATATATATATATATATATATATATATATATATATATATATATATATATATATATATATATATATATAAATATAAGTATGCATTTTTAAACTTTGAATCTTATGACTATTATGCGTACATTGTAAATTGTTGTATATGATTAATTTGACTTACGCTTAATTACAACTAATGATGATTGCTAATGAATATACATATTTATATATATATATTCATATTGTGATTAATTGTGTGTTATACAATCTGGAGTAGTATGCGGTAATTAAGAATGCGTATAATACAGTTATGTATCTGTAAATGTTTGAAAAGTGTCAAGCAATATTCTTACCTAAACCAGATGGAATGCTTACTTATTTAAAGTACTATTGTGAGTCTTGGGATTGGAGAACTACGTGGTTCTGATTCCCTAAATGGGATACGTAGGAAGCTTGAGAATTAATATCTCAAGTCCGAACCAAATTATGGTCATATGACTATGTGCATGTTAATAGGTACATTGAATCATGGTGACGAAATTCTTATTTATATAATAATGTATATAAGTAAATGTTTATAATTATGGTGAACTATGTTGCTATGTTGAAGCCAATTATATAAAATGGGTTAATGTAAAATTGTAATACGTGAATAAACCATGTAATAGATTATAAGAATTTGTTGTAAATAGGTCTTTATTTAAATATTATATGAATTCAGTGATTTGCATGAACGAGCTTTATATGAACTATATTTGAGTGGTTGTGATTGTGTTGAGATGAAATTATAGAAGTGCTGTGTTGTTGATGGAAGTTCTGGAGTTGGAGGAATGATATTGGGAGTGTAAAGATTAAGTTTTTACAGGTTTGGGTAGCATAAATTTTAAGATGTCATGCTGCCGAAATTTTATTTAAGTGCATAGTAAAATTAATAGAGTGTGAAATGACAATTAATTGAGATTCTGTCGAAATTTTGATAGAATAAATAATATGTTAAATTAATAATTTTTTTTTAAAATGTAGTCAAACCTTAGAGTTAATCCTCGCAAAGGGATCCAAATCCGGGTGTGACATTCGGTATCCGGGTCTTTTTAACTGGCCGGGTACGGGGTGTTACATTTAGTGGTATCAGAGCCTGGTTTCGATCCTGTGACCTGTGGGTTATGGGCGGGGACATCCGATAAAATTGGAACGATACAGAGAAGATTAGCATGGCCCCTGCGCAAAAGATGTGATTTGGAAATAGGACTTTTTAGTTACAATGATGGATATAGTGTTGGTACAGTATTATACCGATATTTGTAACTAAAAAAATTAATAACAGTTCATACAAGATTTATCCATAAGAAAAAAGGAGTTTTTATGAATATGATGTAGAGGGAACAACAGTAGTTGATTGAAGTCAATGATGAGATACAATCTCTACCAAATTCATTGGTTGGACTTAGAATTTCTCTGATTCAGAGGTTGTAACTCATAGAACAACTTATTCCAAATTATGAGAATGTATCACTGAAATGTTATACCTTAGTACCTTATTTCAGGTAGACACTGTTGCCTCCCATTTATCAGGTCTGAAGGACTTATTCCTTTGAGGCATCAATCTTTTCTCTCTCTGGGATTGATGGTGCAGAAGTTACTCTACACATGCTAAGGACCTATTTGAAAAATGCAGTGTTGGTTGAGATCTTAGAGGTAAATAGGAGTATTTTGAGGTGCTAGTGGGAGCAAACAAACCAGACAAAAAAAAATTTGATTAATGAACTCTTTTGATGGATTTGATCTTGTCATTGGTAGGAGACCGTGTAATAAGCAAAACCTAACTAGAAGTAGCAACCACCAACACACTTTTCTGTTAACTAAATTTCGAGGACGAAATTTTTTTTTAGAGGGGAAGATTTGTAACGCCCCAGTCGTGATTCTAGAAGTAATATACTAATTGTTCTTTGAGGTTTATGGGACATAATTGTAAAACAAATATACAGTTGAGGAATTTAATTGTTAATAAAGTTAAATTGGGGGCAAATGGGGTATTTTGGGTAATTTTTATTTGAAAGATATTTTGGGAAATAGGGGGAGAAGAGGGGAGATCGGGTTTTGGGGGAAAAGAAAAAAAAAAGAAAAAGAGGAGAACGGAGGAGCTTCAGTCGCCGGTGCCGTCGTCGGCAGGCCGGCTCCTACCTCTCTGCTTCTCCTCTACGCGTCGGCGATCTCGCCCCGCCAACAGCAGCTCCGATCTCCTTCTCCCTCTCTTCTCTTCAATATTTCATCCCACAATGAACTCCCTTCCTTGCTCCGGTGATTGACGGTGGTTTTGGGTGTCACGACCAGCAGCGACGACTCTGTGATGCGGAGGCGACTTCTCCTGCTGCTATCGCTCCTCCCCACTCGCCGGCAGCAAGAAGATCACCCATGGTAAGGGCGGGACATTCAGGCTCCGATTCCGATGAACGGCGACAGTGTTGGGGCGCGTGGTCACCGGCAGAGGGGTCCTGAGGCTCTGACCTCCACGGCGGCAGCAGTGGTGTGTCTCCGGCGAAGCTCCGACGAGCCTCCGGTAAGCCTCCGATGAGCGAGATGGTTGACAAAAAAAAAAGAGAATAATTGCAAGAAATAGGTATTTGATTACCAAAATAACTCAGTAGATAAATCCTGAATTTTTGTTAGGAATTTTCATTAGAATCAAATGATTGATTTTATACATTTTAGATCATATGGTGTATCTGTTGACACATAAAGGTAATAGAATTGTTGCTTAAATACTGATATATGTTGATTGTGCTTACTGTTGATCCTTGTTGGTTGAGAAAGTCACTTGTAGGGTTTGTTGTCAACTGTAGTTGTGTTTTTATTTCACTAGAAATGAAGGCATGGAGATGTGGGTGTTTTAGATGCATTAGAAGACCTTAATGATTTTAATAAAACAAAAATTGAATATTTAAATATGTTAAACCTGTTACAGTGTGAATTATGTATAAGCTTTATTTTTATAAGGATAAATCTTTATAACCGTAATGTTAGGTAATTAGTTGCTATGATTTGCTTTAATTGGTCAATTATAAATGAGAAGCTATAATATCTGATTTAAGTTATTACAGGAGATCATTTAAGCTAAGTTGTTTGTACAGACATAAGAATGCATTTGTGTATGGAATTGAATGCTGTTGACTTTAGCTTTGCCGGTTATGGCCTGGCCTTAAGAACCTAAATATTTGTTTAATTATGTTTCTAAAATTGTGATATACACAATGTAAACTATAGTAAAGCTGTGGATAGTAACATGTATGATTTGGGACTTATTTTTATACTAATAAATATATATGCATCTAAATTCGGGAACCTAACTAGCATTAAAACTTACGGCAAGTGGATAAATGAGTTACCATATATATGTATATAGATACATATATGGGTGTAAGAGCTTTGATATCTTTGCTGTGAACTATAGGCTTGATATGCTTGAGTCGAGTAAAAAGCCAATCGGGATACAGAATCATGAATATACTTACTTAAATTATAAGGTCTAAATGACATTATTTTAATTACAAAAATGTGATTCTTCTTGGTTGTTTATACCTTGTTGTTTTGTGTTGTGTTATTATTGTTAGATTTATAAATATAATAAATAAACGTATTGTATAAAGTGTATATATATATAGATGTAGAATTTGAATTGAGTGTTCTCTTGATGCTAAGATATAACTATGTGAACTAGAATGATTGCATAATCAATGATTAAGAATATCTTTCTACCTTGCTTGTTAATATTCGATTATTGTGAATTATCCTCTCTTTTGAGAAATTGTGATTATAATAAAAAAATGTATATTACTAGAAGTGTTTGTGAAAACAAAACCTGAGGGGTCGGCATGATCTCTAAAGCAGACATGTGACGCCCAAAGAGGACAATATTGATTAGTGCTCCGGCATGATCTCTAAAGCAGACATGTGGAGGCACTGAGGGGTCGGCATGATCTCTAAAGCAGACATGTGACGCCCAAAGAGGACAATATTGATTAGTGCTCCGGCATGATCTCCAAAGCAGACATGTGGAGTCACTGAAAGACACATATTGGGGGCTCCGGCATGATCTCTAAAGCAGACATGTGGGGTACCTCAAAACAAAACCGTGAGGGGTAGTAGTTGCTCGGCACGATCTCAAAAGCAGACGTGTGAGACATGGGCCCCAAAGCGGACAATATCGTGCTAGCGGTTATCCGGGGACGTTATATATATATATATATATATATATATATATAAGTATGCATTTTTAAACTTTGAATCTTATGACTATTATGCGTACATTGTAAATTGTTGTATATGATTAATTTGACTTACGCTTAATTACAACTAATGATGATTGCTAATGAATATACATATTTATATATATATATATATATTCATATTGTGATTAATTGTGTGTTATACAATCTGGAGTAGTATGCGGTAATTAAGAATGCGTATAATACAGTTATGTATCTGTAAATGTTTGAAAAGTGTCAAGCAATATTCTTACCTAAACCAGATGGAATGCTTACTTATTTAAAGTACTATTGTGAGTCTTGGGATTGGAGAACTACGTGGTTCTGATTCCCTAAATGGGATACGTAGGAAGCTTGAGAATTAATATCTCAAGTCCGAACCAAATTATGGTCATATGACTATGTGCATGTTAATAGGTACATTGAATCATGGTGACGAAATTCTTATTTATATAATAATGTATATAAGTAAATGTTTATAATTATGGTGAACTATGTTGCTATGTTGAAGCCAATTATATAAAATGGGTTAATGTAAAATTGTAATACGTGAATAAACCATGTAATAGATTATAAGAATTTGTTGTAAATAGGTCTTTATTTAAATATTATATGAATTCAGTGATTTGCATGAACGAGCTTTATATGAACTATATTTGAGTGGTTGTGATTGTGTTGAGATGAAATTATAGAAGTGCTGTGTTGTTGATGGAAGTTCTGGAGTTGGAGGAATGATATTGGGAGTGTAAAGATTAAGTTTTTACAGGTTTGGGTAGCATAAATTTTAAGATGTCATGCTGCCGAAATTTTATTTAAGTGCATAGTAAAATTAATAGAGTGTGAAATGACAATTAATTGAGATTCTGTCGAAATTTTGATAGAATAAATAATATATTAAATTAATAATTTTTTTTTTAAAATGTAGTCAAACCTTAGAGTTAATCCTCGCAAAGGGATCCAAATCCGGGTGTGACATTCGGTATCCGGGTCTTTTTAACTGGCCGGGTACGGGGTGTTACAGATGCACTTAGCAGAAAATTCATGTAAGGTAATGTGAATGCTTTCAAATGAATATGTGTAAGTGATTGATATGTGTAATTGACAGATGATAGTGTTTGCAGCTCTTCAGGCTATGAATGTCAGTTTGAGTTTAGCACCAGATATAGCATTATTAGTTGAAATGCAAGTGAAGCCTGACTTTGTGCATCAGGTGAAAGTAGCCCGAAAAGAAGATGATTGATTGATGGCTATATTGAATAAGCTAAAAGATAATAGTGAAGGAGAATGCTCCTTGAATGATGATGAAAACCTTTGCTATAAGAAAAAACTCTATGTTCCAAATTAGGAGGAACTGAAGAAAATCACCCTTACCGAAGCTCACCATAGCAATTATGCCATGCATCCTGGAGGTAATAAGATGTATCAGGACTTGAAAATTCATTATTAGTGGCTAGGTATGAAGCGGGATGTGATAGAGTTTGTAACCAAATGTTTGATATGTCAGCAAGTAAAGGCAGAGCACCAGGTTCTTTTGGTATTGCTTTATCCCATTTTGATACCAGAGTGGAAATGGGATAGGGTAACTGACCGGATTCTAGCAAGTGTACTAGATCGGCTAGTAATATAGGGAAATAAGATTATGACCCAAAATATCGAACCCAAGGGAAACTTGTGCTTGTATGTGCTATTTCAATTTCAAAACCAATTTTCTTGTGTAAAAGAAAGAAGAGAAATCCCAAATTTGTGATGATTGAAGAATTAAAACTAAAAAAAACAATAATTTAAAACCAAAATAAAACAATTGAAAGAGCTAAAGTAAAGAAGAAATCTATTGAAAGCAAGTAAATTGAATGAGGTAAAAATCAATATTAAAAATAACTTTTACTAAAGGACTATCCACCTTAACAAGTATTGCTATGACTTAAACAAAAGAAAACATACAAGTGATTATGGAGAATTCAGTTTAATAAACCCAGATAACTTTATTCAAGATTATCATTCCAAGCATCAAAATTTTCTTATTCAGATAAACTTAACACTTAGCATGGAGAACTGAATTAACTCTCCTAGATGTCTATTAAAGCATTTCTCAAGAGATTTAACTTCCACCTATTCTTAGTTACACTTTTCTCAATCTTAACTTACTCAAATCAACACACAATTATAGCTTATTCAGATTATAATCATGCATTAATCCAAATAAATTAACCTAAGAACATGCAAGTTATTAATCAACTTAAATTAATTAATTAACCAATGCTTAATCAAGTTAACAATCAACTTAAATTTGAGTAACGACAAGACTATGTTTAAGAACTAAGAAATAACCAACTTGCATTGAATTGAAGCACAAACTCAAGTCATAACAATACAAGTTAAGGATTCAAGTATCCTTTAGCAAAAGTAAAAGAAAACTACTCACAAAACATTCTTAAAAATAAAAACAAAGTTTGAAGAAAACAGTGAAGCTAAGTAACGTAAAAACAAACTAAAGACAATAATGCTTAATTATAAGGTTTCTCTCGTTCCTCTCTTTTTTTGTGTTTCAGCTGGCTATTTATAGGCAAAAGAAGACATGGATTCCTTCTCAAACTCTTAGAATCAAATAGGAAGTAATTTCTGCCCAAAATAGGAAGTTCAATAAAATCCTTCGCGAAGTTGGAATTGCATCACATGGCCACGCCCTTCATTGTGTATTTCTACACGTGACCATGGGTTCCCTAAGCATTCCTTCACACGTGGCCACGTGTGGTCCTTCTCTTGGAATCCACGTGGTCACGTGTCTTCAATGCTTCCTCCTTTTAGTCTTTCACGTGGCCAAGGATGAAAATACAAAGCAATTCACATGGCCATGTCTTCTAAGCATCAAACCTTCACGTGGCCACGAGTGGATTTCTTCAGTAATTTCACATGGTCACGTGTCTTCAATGCTTCCTCCTTTTAGTCTTTCATGTGGCCATGGATGAAAATACAAAGTAATTCACATGGCCATGTCTTCTAAGCATCAAATCTTCACCTGGCCACGAGTGGATTTCTTCAGTAATTTCACATGGTCACATGTAGAGCCTCTGGACTAAACGCTAAATTATCTCGCATCAATTCTTCGTATTTGCATTTTTAGCCCTAAACTTTGCCCTTTTTGCATTTCAAGCTCTTTTATATCAAATTTAACCTGAAAATCAAACAAAACATGGAATTAACCTCAAAATCATCAATGTTAACAAATTACCTCTAAATTAACTTAAATAAAACCAAAACAACTAAATAACACAACTAAAAATATATCAAAAATTATATATAATTCACACTTATCAAATACCCCACACTTAAACTTTGCTTGCCCTCAAGCAATTAGAACAATTCCACCTTCAAAATCATCAAACTTGAACAAAGATATGCAATTTCAAAACCAAACTTAGCATTTTTTAACAAAAACACTTAATATAACCTCTAAATAGATTAACTTCAAACAAGAGAATATAAGCTAGTTTCCTTGAGTGTGTGCAAGACCAAATCATTTTAAGCAATTTTAAAAATCAAAACATCAACATAACTAGGTAATGAAGTATAGAATATATGAATGCATAAGCATACAATCGGCTTCGCACTTGAAACTCTAGAAACACAATAGGCCTCTCTTTTAACACCGAAACCCATAGGTCATCTCCGCTAAATAACTCAAAACAAACGTAAAATCACTTAGGTCTTTCAAAGGTTGTAATGGGGCTAAGGTATTGGTTAACAAAGAATGGATAAAAGATAATCAAAATGAAGAGCCACTCTAAGATAAAATAGATTACTAAACCTCAATAACTTCAACAACATATTTTGCTCGTTCTTGCCTCACTTCCAAACTTTCTTTATGCCCTTTTACCAAGAAGTCATTATTTTTTTCATTTTTCCTTGTATTACCCCACACTTAGATTTTTCCATAATTGCTAGCTCTTTTTTTCTTTCTTTTCCCTTTTCTCAAACTTCAAACGTTTTTTTTAACTAGCATTCACAATAAAATTCAAAGTAATACAAGGTAAATTTTTAGCTGACTTCATCAATGACTTTGCTAAGATTTTCTTACTACACCCAATAGAACTTTATAGATCTATTTAGTCCTAAAGTGGCCAATTATATATGGTGAGATAAAAGCTTTTTAGGTTATATGGTTGAAATATTAGGTGCAACAAGAAAACATTAATGGTATTCCTTAAGCATACCCTATAGGCTCAAAATGGCTTAACAAAGGATAATTTTATCAAGGTAGGACACAAGTCTTTTAAGAAAGTTTATCAAGAAAATTGTTGCCTAGATCATTTTCTAAGTTGCTTGAGTTGTTCATATGCTTTGAAGGGTGGTGAGAAAGGTTCTAGTGCTCTAAATTTCCTTACTTCACTACTTCATTGTATTGATTTTTTTCTTTAAGTCAAAAATTGGTCTAAGTGCTTTCAAAAATTTGGAAACTAACAAATATTTATCAAGTTGAAGATTAACCTATCCAAAGATTTATTAAACAACATAAATGTTCTCTTGCTAAGCAAAGGCTCAAAACATGCATATTCCATATCCAAGTTCAATTTGTTCAAAGTTTTGAAGTCAACTAGGGCAAACTAAGTTCTCATGTAAACTAAGTGAAAAGGTGAACTACATTAGTCTTCAATAAGTTTTACATACTTAAGACAACAAACAAACTTACAAAGAAAACAAAATAAAAGAAAACAAAACAAAGCACACAAAACAAAACCCGATTCATGAAAGAGAAAAAGAAAAGTTAAAGACAAACTCCCTGAAAGGAGGCTACCCCCTCCTCAAAACTTTGCTGTCCACAGCAAATGAAGATCTATTCTGGTGGAGGTGAAGGTGGAGGAAACCGCTGCCAAAAATGATGGATAAAGTGCTCAACCTTCCTATTTCCTTCCATCATTGTATCTCGTAGCATGTCTAATCTTCTTTGTATTTGATCTAGCCTAATTTGTTGAGCATCCAAACGGCTACTTAATTGATTAAATGGATCTTCCCATTCAGGTGTTGTAGGTTCATTAATGGGATAAGGCACAGCTGTGGCAATATACTCCTTATTTGGTTCCCCCTACTGCTCCTCAATCTGAATATTGTTCTCTCTTAGGTATTCCTCTCGGGTTGCCCATTGAGCTCGAGGCTTAAGAATCAAAATTTTCATTTGCTTGAGCATCTTGTTATCAATGCAAGGTAATTCTCCTGGAAGTGAATCTCCATAACCCAGATGTTCAACTGCAATTGCCATCATTGTAGCTATCCATCCAATGGAAATAGTATCCATATGTCCTGACATTTTCTGCAATTCTTTAATTCGAGCTGCTATAATGCCCGCTCCATTGATTGTTATGCCATCCATCATGGATCGGAGAACCATTGCTTGAGACACACTAATAGTGCTTGCATTCTTCAAATTATTGTACATGCTCTTTGCCAAAAATCGATGAATGATTCTTAATGCATGATTTCGTAAAGCATTGACTTTGCATTGTCCCCCTACCCAAGGCTTATCTAATTCAAGATCCTTGATTCGTTCCCAATTCTCCACAGGGGATGCATCTTCCAATTCAGTTGGGGCATTTGGCACAAATCCTAAAATTTTAGAAAACTGACTGAAAGTTAAGGAATATCCTTTCTTACCAAACTTAAAATCGATTGTGCCGTCCTCTGTATCTCTCTTAAAGTAGCATTCAAAAGAATACAGAAAATCCCTTTCCATATCTGGATATACTTTCGGTTTCTTTGCAATGAACTTCTCCCAGCCAATATTTTGGATCAATGGTTCTATATCATGATCCTACAGATTTCCAACTGGAACATTGAGAAATAATTGACTTAGATAAGTGGGCCGAACATAGGTACACTTGCTGAAGTAGTCAAATTTATTGATCTTAGCCTTGTCTACATATAATGGAATGCGTACACCGGAAGAACTTGCTACATCAGGATATTTGGTTCTTCGAGGTGCCACTAAAAAGAAAGAAAAACATAATGTCAGTGTCAATCCCAAAATATACTAAGGTGTAAGCAGATGAATCATGCATTGAATGAACCGAAACACACTTGGATGAAATGAAAAAGTGATAGCATAAATGCACCATATATAAGTGAAGATCAAAATGATAGGCATTAAATGCATTCAATAAATTGGGCACAAAGAACATGTCACAATAATGCCTATCATGCATGAATAAACTCATGAACCAATCTTTTAAGAAGTGAATTAGGTCATAAAGCATCCCTGCAAATCATAAACATGTTATCCAAAGAGTGAAAGTTAAATGTTTTTAAAGAACAACTCATTGAGGCATTTTATCGAGCATGTTATGAGCACAAGTTTGAGTATCAATTTAAAGATCATAACAAAGATTGTTCATTATCCAATTACATACCAAGCATCTATGACATGCATGTAAGACTCATAAACATCCAAAGAGATAAAAGAAAGTAACATGACAACAAAATGTAGAGTGTAAAGTAACCTCAAAACCAAACATGTATAAGCAATAAGGCATAAAACAATGAAATGAATGATATGGAAATGACAAATAAGAAGCAAGGAGAGTAGATACTTACTTGAAGATGAGAACTGAACCAAAATACAGCACCAAATTGAAGCAGTGTGTGTGAGTTGTGAAAAACGCTAGTATAGTGGAGAATGGGGAAAAGGAAGAGATGATAGGTAGGAGAGAAAAATGGTGGTCGGAGATGGTGGTGATTGGTGGTACGTGAAAAATCCGTGGTCATGGGTTGATCTTTGTGTTGGTGAGGTGTGAGCACGGGTGAGAGCAAGTATAAGGTGAAGAAGAAGAAAGGAAAAAGTCGTGAAAGTGTAGATATAGGCTGTGGGATGGGGCGTGGCCACATGAGGTTCAAGGGAAGAACCACACGTGGTCACATGTGCTCTTGTGCAAGGATCATGCATGGCTATGTGTGGTCCTTCTCTGGGAATCCATGTGGTCACGTGATTTAAGTTAAATGGGGCAGTAACCTTAAAAGTGGCCACGTGATGTTTCTCTTATGAAATACACGTGGTCAAGTGATTTAAATGGTCTTTGGTAGTGCAGCAACCCGTGGCCACGTGATGGCAAAGGGAAAGCCATATGTGGTCACGTGCCCATGTATTTTTCTGCATATTTGAACATATACGCACAATTAAGCTTCGTTAAATGCAATTTTTCTATTTCAAGCTTTTAAAACACCAATTCTTTTTCAGGAAAAACATGTCTTCATTTTAAAACCTTATTAATGTACTTTCTTCATGAATCAAAACACACAAACACACAAAAATGCAAAAAAAAACACAAAATTTGACTGGAAACAAAAAAGAGATAGAAATTTGAAGTTCTGAGTTTTTAGAGTCTCCAGCTAGACTCTCCAAACCATTTTTTAAGTATCTTGCAGAACCATGGTTGCTTCAGCAACCTCTTGTTGTCCGATTTGGTATGGTTTGAGCCGCTTTGATTTCAACTTTCGTTTAGTTTTTTCTTTATAAAATGTTGCATTATCATATAACCATTGTTAAATTTTATCACGTTCATTGAACCTTCATTGAGGTTGCACTAAGGGCTTAAAATTATCCGTCATGGGTGTACAATGTGTGCAATGACTAATCCTTTTCAAGTCGGATATTGCCCAATCAATTGCTCCTTTGTGCTTCTTGAGGATTTCAATGAGCATTTCTTCTTCCAAATCTATCAATAAAGATGAAACAATTACCGGATCAGCATTATCACTTAAAAAGACATATTTTAAATGAGATGGAAGTGTTTTAAGTTCAGAATCTCCCTTAGGAGGGGATGGTTCATCCTCAATTTCCTTATCTTCACTATGCTCTTGTTCCAGATTTTGTATCAACTCTTTCTCCTTTATATCCATCTCTTCCATTGTCTTAGAATGCATTAAGCAACTTTGAAGCTCATTATTGAGAATGATTTCCTCTTGTTTTGTATTGACACATTCTTGAATTTCATCGACAAAATGAATAGACTCTTCAAAATCATACGAGGGGTGTTGTAAAATTTTATTGACATTAAAACTCATTTTCTCCTCGTTGAATCTCAAAGTGACTGTTTGTCCATGAACATCGATTAGAGCTCTTGCTGTGTTCAAGAATGGCCTCCCCATAATTAATGGTACCTTCCTATCTTCTTCCATGTCCATGTCCATGACCACAAAATCAACCGAAAAGATGAAATTTCCGACCTTTACCAATAAGTCCTCAATGATTCCTTTTGGCCTTTTCATCGATCTATTTGCTAATTAGAGCGTTATTCGGGTTTCCTTCAAATCACCTAGATTCAATTTTCTGCAAATTGAATAAGGCATCAAGTTAATACTAGCACCCAAATCACATAAAGCATTCCAAACAAAATTTCCTCCTAGTTTACAAGGCAATGTAAATCTACCTGGATCTTCTAATTTTTCAGGAATTTTATTGGTTAATATGGCACTACAATTATCGAATAATTGAACCGTTCCTATGCCTTCTAACTTTTCTTATTAGTGCACAATTCTTTCATAAATTTAACATATTTAGGCATGTGTAACAAAGCTTCATCAGATGGTAAATTTATATGTAGCTTCTTAAACATGTCCAAAAATCTACTCAATTGTTAATTTTGTTTTTCTTTTCTAGCTAGAACAGGAAATGGTAATTGAGATTCATCAAGAACAGTAGAAACAAGTTTGTCCTTAGACACTTTTTCAATATTTTCTGAGTTAGAATTACTTACCTCCGTTGTTGGTTCCACCATTGGGGAAGAATTCTTACCGATTTTAGTCTTCTCTAGCTCTTTCCCATTCCTTAAGGTGATTGCTTTGGCTTCCTCTTTTGGATTTCGATCTACATTGGATGGAAATGTCCCTTGAGTTTGGTTAGATAAAGAACTAGCAAGTTGCCCCATTTGGTTTTCTAGATTCCTAATGGATGCTTCTTGGCTCCTCATCCAGATATCTTGCGATTTTCATCTAGCATCTTGGGTAGCTAAAATTGAATTTTGGGAGGCCATAAAGTTTGCAATCATTTCTTCAATGTTTGATTTCTTTTCTTGAGGAGGGGGAGGTTGAGATTTTTGAAAACCGGGTGGTTGGTGGTATGCTTGTGATGGGTATTGATTTAGGTAATATGGTAGAGCTTGGTTTTGGTATGGAAGTTGATTATTGGGAGGTTGATTATGGTTAAATTGGGGTCTAGGATTAGGGTTAGAAGAAGAACCTTGATTACCTTCCCTCCATGAAAAATTTGGATGGCTTCTCTATCTCGGATTATAAGTGTTGCTATACGGATTCAAGGCATTTACTTCTTTTACCATTCCTTCATTATTCTTCATTCCCAAAGATCCTGAAATTCCTGCATAAGAATCAATTTCATTAGATAGCATAGAAACATTTTTAGCTTTAAGGTCATTTATTTCTTTTAAATGTCTTTTTTCCATTAATTCTAATTGAGCTTTTAACATGGCTACTTCATCAATATTATGAACTCCCTGTTTCTTTTGAGTTGCTCTAGAGGTTGCCCATTGAGCATCATTGGTGGCCATCTCATCAAGAAGCAAAAATGTATCTTCGGAAATTTGGTTCATAAAACTACCATTTGAGACTGCATCTAGCAAAGATCTTGTTGATGGATGGGCACCGGCATAGAAGATATGCATTAGTTGAAAAACAGGAACTTCATGATGTGGACAACTTTTTAAAAGTCTCCTAAATCTTTCCCATGCTTCATGGAATGGCTCCTCATAAAATTGCTGAAAGTCACTAATTTGTTTCCTAATGAGGGCAGTCTTAGTAGGTGGGAAGAACTTGCAGAAAAATTTTTCTTGCATTTGTTGCCAAGAATGGATGGATTGATTTGGTAGCATTTGTAGCCAATTCCTAGCTTTTCCTATGAGGGTAAATGGGAAGAGTTTCAACCTAATTGCATCAGTCGATACATTAGAAATTTGCACAGTGTCACTCACTTTTAAGAATATATCCAAATGTTGTGTAGGATGCTCTATGTCCGAACCCGAAAATTAGTTTCTTTGTACCATAATGATGGTAGCGGGTTTAATCTCAAAGGGTTGGTGGTGAGGAATTCTAATAGTTCTATGTTCTTCATTCCACCTAGGGATAGCATAATCCCTAATGGCTCTAGGTCTATACCCATTTCTGGGAGCTTGGTGGGGTATGTGTTGCTCTTCGATCCTAGGTGGTGGATCATTCATAGGTTGTTCTATTTCTGGGTCATTCATGTTGCCTCTTAACCTTCTAATCCTATGGAATGTCCTTTCAATTTCAGGGTCTAATGGTAGGATGGGGTTGTCTCTCACCATAAACCACTAGTCACCCAAAAAGAAAATAAGAAAATAGATGAAGAAGAGAAGAAAAACACACAAAAATAACTTTAAAATTAAAATAAACAAACAAACGCCAATGTATCCCCGACAATGGCGCCAAAAACTTGACCGGATTCTAGCAAGTGTACTAGATCGGCTAGTAATATAGAGAAATAAGATTATGACCCAAAATATCGAACCCAAGGGAAACTTGTGCTTGTATGTGCTATTTCAATTTGAAAACAAATTTTCTTGTGTAAAAGAAAGAAGAGAAATCCCAAATTTGTGATGATTGAAGAATTAAAACTAAAAAAACAATAATTTAAATCCAAAATAAAACAATTGAAAGAGCTAAAGTAAAGAAGAAATCTATTGAAAGCAAGTAAATTGAATGAGGTAAAAATCAATATTAAAAACAACTTTCACTAAAGGACTATCCACCTTAACAAGTATTGCTATGACTTAAACAAAAGAAAACATACAAGTGATTATGGAGAATTCATTTTAATAAACCCATATAACTTTATTCAAGATTATCATTCTAAGCATCAAAATTTTCTTATTCAGATAAACTTAACACTTAGCATAGAGAACTGAATTAACTCTCCTAGATGTCTATTAAAGCCTTTTCTCAAGAGATTTAACTTCCACCTATTCTTAGTTACACTTTCTCAATCTTAACTTACTCAAATCAACACACAATTATAGCTTATTCAGATTATAATCATGCATTAATCCAAATAAATTAACCTATGAGCATGCAAGTCATTAATCAACTCAAATTAATTAATTAACCAATACTTAATCAAGTTAACAATCAACTTAAATTTGAGTAAAGACAAGACTATGTTTAAGAACTAAGAAATAACCAACTTGCATTGAATTGAAGCACAAACTCAAGTCATAACAATACAAGTTAAGGATTCAAGTATCCTTTAGCAAAAGTAAAAGAAAACTACTCACAAGACATTCTTAAAAATAAAAACAAAGTTTGAGGAAAATAGTGAAAGCTAAGTAATGTAAAAACAAACTAAAGAAAATAATGCTTAATTCTAAGGTTTCTCTCGTTCCTCTCTTTTTCTGTGTTTTAGCTGGCTATTTATAGGCAAAAGAAGACGTGGATTCCTTCTCAAACTCTTAGAATCAAATAGGAAGTAATTTCTGCCCAAAATAAGAAGTTCGATAAAATCCTTCACGAAGTTGGAATTGCATCACGTGGCCATGCCCTTCATTGTGTATTTCTACACGTGACCACTGGTTCCCTAAGCATTCCTTCACACGTGGCCACATGTGGTCCTTCTCATGGAATCCACGTGGTCACGTGTCTTCAATGCTTCCTCCTTTTAGTTTTTTACGTGGCCATGAATGAAAATACAAAGCAATTCACGTGGCCATGTTTTCTAAGCATCAAACCTTCACGTGGATTTCTTCAGTAATTTCATGTGGTCACGTGTAGAGGCTCTGGACTAAACGCTAAATTATCTCGCATTAATTCTTCATATTTGTATTTTTAGCCCTAAACTTTGCCCTTTTTGCATTTTAAGCCCTTTTATATCAATTTTAACCTGAAAATCAAACAAAACATGGAATTAACCTCAAAATCATCAATGTTAACAAATTACCTCTAAATTAACTTAAATAAAACCAAAACAACTAAATAACACAACTAAAAATATATCAAAAACTATATATAATTCACACTTATCAGTAACAATGGATTTCGTACTTGGATTGCCTGTTACTCAAAGGAAACATGATTTTATATGGGTGATCATTGACAGACTCACCAAATATGCTAATTTCTTACTAGTGTGGATGGATTATCCTTTGACCAAGTTGGCAAAAATCTACATTAATAAAGTAGTGAGATTGTATGGAGTGCCATCATCCATCATTTTTGACAGAGATCCTAGATTTACTTTTTATTTCTGAAAAAGTCTGCAAGAAGCTCTGGGTACGAGGCTCCATTTTAGTATAGCATTTCACCTTCAGATAGATGGTTAGTCCAAACGGGTGATTCAGATATTAAAAGATATGTTGCGATACTGTTTACTAGAGTTTGGTAGCAGTTGGGAAAATTACTTGTCTTTAGCAGAGTTTGGTTATAACAATAACTACTAGTCCAACATAAAGATGGCTCCTTTTGAAGCTTTTTATGGAAGAAAATGTAAAACCCCTTTATGTTGGATAGAAATGAGTAAAAAGAAGCTGGTAAGGTCTGACTTGATTCGTTACTCAGAAGAAAAAGTTTGAATCATCAAAGGTAGATTGAAAGAAGCTATGGATCGCTAGAAGTCCTGTGCAGATCTGAAGAGAAAAGATATAGAGTTGCAGGTCGGAGTTAGAGTTTTCCAGAAGGTATCTCTGTGAAAAAAAGGTTTCAAGATTTGGCAAGAAGGGAAAGTTAAGTTCAAGATTCATTAGCCCTTATGGGATACTTCAACGAGTGGGTATAGTTGCTTATAGGTTGAAGCTACCATAGGGGTTGAAAAAGATGCATGATATGTTCCACGTGTTTATGCTCCAAAGATATAGATATAATTCTAGCCATGTGATCACACCAGAAAAAATCCAAATACAGGTTGATATGATCTATGAAGAAAGATCAATTCAAATCCTAGCTTGGGAAATTAGACAGCTCAAGAATAAACAGATTCCACTAATGAAGGTATTATGGCACCATCATAATGTGAAGAAACTACATGTGAGCCAAAAGCTACTATAGGAAAATAGTATTATCTATTCTTCGATGTAGGTAAATTTTGAAAATAAAATTTCTTTTAGTAGGGGAGAATTGTAATGGCCAGAACGTTGGATCGGTCGTGAATAGTATTTTTCGATAATGAATAGTACTTACGGGTTGAAAACTACATTCGGAGATGATAAATATTTTATTTGACCATAAGAAAATATTAATCATGGTTAGTCCGAGATTGAAATTTGGAGTGAAATTGAAGTCAAATAGGCCTTCAAAAGTCAAAAATGCGAAAAAAGAAGCGGTTCGATTTAAATAGTAACTAGATTGATCTAGATTTGATCGAGCCTATAAAAATAGTAAATAAAGTCTAAAAATTACCAAAATTTACATATGTTCCCAAAATGATATGTAAAATATTTTGGCAATAAAAAGTTAATTTTTCGATAACACCGATAATTATCGAATCAGATTGATCTAATTGAATCAAATTAGTAATTGACATCGATTGGATTGAAATTTTTTGTACAGCCTATTTTTAACATGATAAGAATGATGAAATCGAAATTGAAGTGATTTGGATTTGAAAAGGGAGACAATTTTAAAAAAGTAGCTTAATAAGCTTAAGTATGGGTTTTGGACCTTAAGTGAGCGGGTCTTGATTGAACAAAAGTTCAATCCACTTAAGTTCATATATAAAGGGGTAAGGGAGATATTTTTGGGCAGCCATCTTCATCTCCGTTAGCCCCTTTCCTCTTCTTTCATCACCAAACCATTATTGCCTTTTCTTTCTTAAAATTTCTTAGAGTTTATCTCCCTTTCTCTCTAAATTCAAGCATCCTAGCTAGTGTTCTACCTTCTTAGATGATTAATTAAGCTCTATCCCATGATTAGAGAATGTTAAGTAAAAGAAATTAAGTGAAAAAGCTTAGGGTGTCAATTTGAGGTAAAAAAAATTATGGTTTTAATTTTCTTCTAAGATACCTATAAGTATTTTTAGGTGCCTAGAGTTCATTTATGTGGTTAATTTAAGCATTTGAGAACAAAAATATATAGTGTTTCTTATATTAAAGAATTCGGCCATGGTAGGTTTTCAAGATGAGGGACAAACTTCCAAGGCTAAACGAAAAGAAAAGAAAGTTTAAGCAAGTCTAAGCCAAAGAGGAAGGTTAGTGGATATTAAATTCTTCTATTTTCCTTGAATTAGCATGATTTCCCTTTATATAACTTAGGAAAAACTGAGAAAGATGCATGTATAATTGAAATTGACCTTAGAATAATGATTTAGAAACTTGAAAATAGCTATTAGAATACTTAATTTAATTTAAAAGAATATGTAAGGTGAACAACTTCATGTGGCCGAATGTCCTAAGGAAAACTAAAGTATATTTTGTGTATTTTTGATAAATTATGACATAAAATAAATCTAGAGATGATAAATTATGTCAATGAATTTTTGTAGAATTTATGAAAATTATTTGAGTATTTTTGAGAAGGAAATTAGGTTATGCATGTAAGGTATTTGTTGAATTATTGTAAAATAATTTATTAATTAAGTGAAAAATGGTGAATTATTGTGAAATAATTCACAAACTATGCAAAAGTACTAAAAAAATTGAATGACTAATTTACTAAACTGAAAAAGCTACTGAAATTGTCAAAAATCTGAATAGTAAAGTGAAATTAAGTGAATTTTTGCCCTTAGTAATAGTGAAGTAGTCAAAATCTAGCTTATGATATAATTGGCTAGCCATAGGAACACCTATACCGCAGAGCAAGTCATGGTGACTTGCTTTGCTGTAGTAGGATCATCGATCTCCCATAGTATATGCTCTGTTTTGTACTATAATATGTAATAAATGGCCCTTTAGGATCATTTCTCAATCTATATTATGGTCCTATGGCATTAACATCCCGTATATCCGATCTGAAAATTTTTGCCAGGATTGTACTTTGTGCATAATGATAAGAATAAGTTAAAAATGCAAAAAAGATAGTTAAAAGTGAAGTTTAGAATGAAAAAGACCTAATTGAAAATAAATAAAAAGTTTAGGGACAAAACAGTAATTTCTACAATTATTATATGTAATGGGTAAAAGTGATAATGAAATGAATAAAAAGGGTAAAATAATAATTTAGTGATCAAACAATCCAAAAATGAACTTTTAAGATGTAAAAGGAGTAAAATGTAATTTTGCATGAAAAAGTTAAAATAAGGACCAATTGATAATTTTGTAAGTCAATAATTGAATGTGAAGTGAAAATAAGCAAACTAGTGGCAATTTTGTAATTAGTGTGTAAAAAGGATAATTTTGTAATAAAATGAAAAGTTTTGGACTAAATTGAAAAATTTACCAAAATATTGGTAATAAATTGAAATGATTGTTAAGAATATATGTAATTGTATTTTTGATAGAAAATATAATGAATATTTGCATAATTAATGTAATTATGCTTGTTTGGAAAATATTTAGAATTATAGTTACCGCTGGACATATTTAATACTCAGCATGTAGTTGTTATTACATATAGGTTTCGAAGAATAGCTGGAACAATAACACACAAAGGATCAAATTTTGCAGGAATAAAAGATAGTTAGAAATTATCATTTTGTATTGGCATGTATATGTTTGTATTTGTTGAAGTAAAATAATTGGTTTGTAATGGTACAATATTTGTATATATATATATATATATATATATATTTATATATATATATATATATATATATATAAATATATGATTGGCAGGTAGTGGATTGATTGGGTATGTTTAAAATGAAATTGAAAATGTATGGATGGAAAGAACATATTGTTTATGAACTATTGTGGCCCTGAGGGAATGTGAAATTATTTATTTTTCAGGAGGCTAGTCCAGTTCATAGCCGTTATATTGTCAAATTTTTGTAAAATGAATAGTGAAATTAGATAGTTATAGATCAGCTATAAGTTGGATTTGTTAACATGAATAATGGATAAGAATTGGCAATTTATGAATTATTTGGTTAAGTGTATGATTGTTAAGATAAGAAAAGAAAAAAAAATTTATGCTAATCACTTAAATCTCTAGGACTGTAATAGTAAGGGTGTTACATGGCTACTCATGTTTCCTCTCTTGGTGCTTTCTCTAAGCTCCAAGTGGTTCGTCCATCTTTTTGCTCTTTGAGAGCTGCTTTGACTTTCATCAAGTATTTTTTGACATTATGCTCTTTAGCTTTAAAATTTCCAAGCACTTAACTTGTTAAAAGTTTAGAGTCACTTTTGATTCTAAGGTTTTTTGGTCAGATAGACTTGACCAGCCTTAAATTTTGAAGAAGTGCTTCATACTTTACAACATTATTATAAGCTTCAAAAATTAATTTTATTGTGTACCTGATTATTATGCCTACAGGGCCTTTGGTGACTATTCCAACACCTCCTCTCCTATTGTTAAATGCTCCATTAACAATCATTTTCTAAGAGATTTTCTTGGGTTCTTCAACTTTGTGTTCTCTTGCAAATTTTGTAACAAAATCTACTAGAGCCCAATATTTGATTGCATCTCTAGGCTTGTACCTCACATTAAAGGATTGCAATTTGAGAGCACATCCTACCATCTTTTCGATTGGCATTTGAAGGAACTTTTCGAGTGGCTAATCAAACTGGACAATGATAGTGTGTGCTTTAAAGTATTGTCTTAGCTTTCTCGTACACATTATGAACGCAATGATTAGCTGTTCGGTCAGACTTTTCCTCAGTTTTGGTCCTCTCAGCACTTGGCTGATATAGTACATTAGCTATTGTTGAGTTTCTTCTTCTCTAACTAACATTGCATCTATTGCCTCTCCGAAAGTAGACAAATATAAAAAGATTTTTTCACCAGAAATCGATAGGCTAGCCTTTTGGCAATCTTCTTCCCATATAAAGATATCATTTTTTCTTAGCTTCTTAAAAAATATTGCACCGCTCTTTGTCGATGAGGAAATAAATCTCCCCAGGGCTATTATCCTACCATTCAGCTTTTGAATGTCTTTCATGTTTGATTGAGGCTACATGTTTATGATTGCTTGAATATTCTCATGGTTAGACTCTATCCCTCTTTGGGACCCCATAAAGCTTAAGAACTTTCCAGATGAGACTCCAAATATGCACTTCTTAGGATTCGACTTCATCTAAAATTGATTGAGAGTGGTGAACACCTTAATCAAATCAGTAAGATGTTATTTTTAGCTTTTACTTTTCATAATCATGTCATCAACATAAACTTTTAAGATCAGGGGCATGCCTCTTCAGCTTTTGCTTGATAGGTGTGTAACACCCGATAGTCGGACATTGGTCTGAATACCAGTGTCACACTACATTGCGGTGGTCTATAAATTATTATTAAATTATCCATCTGTAACATTCATATTATTAACCATTAAGTCGTGGGTCTCACATTCTAAAATATCTTATTAATTAATCTATTGAAATTTGGGCAGCATAACGGCTGAAATCCAAATTCTGCCTTCCTGCAACAACTACAAAACACTCCAAAAATATTCACAGACATCCAACCCAACCTCCACAATCTATATATATATATATATATATATATATAGACTTCACAAGATCAGCCAAATAAAGAACAGCAGTCATTTCCAAAATTTACATATAACCATACATATATACAGTGCAATTCTTGTGCTTATCCCATCTACTTATTTACAGTACATAACATATATATACAAGTCCAAAACTATATACAATCCCCAAAACTAGCCATGTCGTCCTACCAGGCAACATTCATATGTACATGCTAAACAAAACCATAAAAATATTGGATCCTTCTAACATTGATTTCCTTCCAGCACAAACTCAGTTTCTGTCTTTAGTGTGCAGTACAAAAGTACTTAGTGGTGAACATAAACTTAAAATCCCAGAATTTCACTACAGTTCATTCACATATTCTTCATAATTATATTTCATTATCTGTTTTTCATCGGTTAATTTCATTATAATACAATTTGTATCCCAATTAAAGTCTAGATTTTTACTTTTATTGAAAAAATTAGTAATTTACCCTTACTTGAGAAATTCGTTCTCAATTATAGCTTTTCAAGTTTTATTCTCAAATTTTATCACTTTAAATTTGAATTTTATACTATATGAATAAATTTTCACTTTAGTCTCTAAAGTTTCAAATATGCACTTTTGTCCTAATTTCTTTATTTATCAGTTCTTTTAGGCTTTTACCCTTATTTTCAGTACACTTTTGTCCAAACAGTAATTTATTCTCGCTTTTCAAGTTTTACATTTTTACTCATACAATATCTTTTCATGCTTTAGTCAATACAACATTTTAATTCTCTTACCCCTATATAGCATGGAAATGTATCACTAATTAGGATGAGCAGAACTATGGATCCTATAGGTCCCAGTACTCCGGTAGTATCAATTACACATATATCATTTTTTTCCTTTCTTTTTTTTTCATTTTTCCCAAACACTCCAATACAGACGTGGAACTATATCAAGGTTACCACTATGCAAGTTGCCATGACTTGCTACCGTGGTTACAAAAATGTCCCTATGGCTAGCCATGTATATCCTAATTTTTGATTTCACACATAATACTAAGGGCAAAATACAATTACAATTTAATAAAGTTTACAATGATGCATCATTACTGATTCATGGTAATAATTAGTATACATTATTAAAAACAATCTCAGTATTTCAAATATACCAGTTTTTCAATTAAAATCATACGATTCAATTACAATTATTTCATTTATTTATTTATTTATTTATTTTATTTATTACTTTCTTTTCCAATACATACTCTTCACATATCATATATATTAATTATATTCTATTTTATACTTATTCCGATTTATATCTCAAAATTTCATAAATTTTATTAAGGTCCCTATTCGGTTACATTATTTCAATTTCCATATAAATTATATTTTCTACTCAATTTAATCACAATAAACATAAAACCATCTATTTTTCAATTATTTCAATTTAATCCGAAAAATTATATTTTAGTCCCTAATTTTTTTAAAGTGACTGAATTTTTTTCTAAAATTAAACTTATCTAAATTTTAATTAAATACCATAGTTTTACTAATTTATCTTCTAATTGTACAATTTTAAGTCCAATTTTACAATTAATTTGTAATTAATAATTAACCTAAATTTTTTTTCTAATTATATAAATAACATATATATTGTGAAATTAAAGGATTTAAAATTATTCACTTGCCAAGTCACTCAACAATTTTGTCTTTCCCCTTATTTTTGGTTGATTTGCTTTCCTCTCCTTGCTCTTCAATTGACAGCAAATTCATGACCAAAATCACCATAGATTAAGTCAACTTTTGCTCAAATAATTTACACAATATTATAATCAACACTTAATTACTTTAATTATCAAATAAAACTAAATTTTTCCCAACTCATCAAATTATCCACTTGAAGAATTAGACTTTATTCAGCTTATTTCACCACCCACAACAACCAAAGGTGAATGGAAGCAAGATGAAACAATTTAATTAAGACGATAGTTGGGAAATCTTATGAATTAAGCTTAGAAAACAAGGAAAATAAAGGAAGAAGAAACAAAGGAAACCCACGGTAGAAAATGGAAAAGAATGGCCAAGAATGGCCGGCCAACCAAGAGGTAAAGATCTCTAATGCCACATTTAATGATACACCTACTTTAGGACAAAAGAAATTAAGTCCTAAGTGGGTCCAATGCCATATGTCACCATTTAATTGGCTAATATACTTTTAGTTGTCAATTTTTGATAAAAATTATACCAAAAATTCCTAAAAATGTTAATTAGGCCATGCTTAAAATTTGGGATTGATCCGATATCGTTTCGATATCAAATTAGCCCCGAATGTAAATTTTAACCAGTCCGAAAGCTAAATTTTCAAAGTCTTCCAAAAAATTCATTTTATTATTTCAAAAATTCATATACATAATTTCTAGTCAATTGGTGCAATCGAAGTAATTTTATGAAATTCAGGAAATATTTTTACTCTAGTCAAAATTCCTAGTCAACTATATTGGTCTAGTTATTTATTTTATTTTTCCTTTTTTGACACCTAATTGATCTCAATTTCAGCCCAAGTTATAAATACCAGATTCGTTATGAATAATACTTTCCAATGGTGAAGAAAAAATTTTATGGGCCCACTGGTGGTACTATTTACCTCGAAAAGTACTATTCACCTCAAAATTTGCCTGGTGAAAACAATTGCGGATACTGCTGTCGCATAGTCTCATCTGGTTTCCAAGTCGCTTTCTCGACATTATAGCGAGTCTAGAGTACTTTAACCAGTAGTATCTTCTTATTTCTCAACTGTTTTACTTCCCTATCCAGAATTCTCATCGGTTTCTCCTCATAAGATAAATTTGATTTTAGCTGAATGTCCATATTGTGATCACGTGCGATGGATCTGATCGATATCTCCTAAGCATAGACACGTGGAACACATCATAGATCTTTTATAACTCTGTCAGTAAATCCAATCTATAAGCCATTGGTCTTATTCTTTCTAAAATCTCATAAGGGCCTATAAATCTGGAACTCAACTTTCCTTTCCTACCAAACCTCACAATCTTCCTCTAAGGAAATACTTTCAAGAATACTTTCTCACCCACTTGATACTTAATATCTTTTCTTTTCAAGTCAGCATAGGACTTCTGTCTATCAGTTGTTGCCTTCAAATTATCTCTAATCAATTAGACCTTATCTTCGATTTCTTTAATCAGATCAGGTCAGACTAATTTATTCTCACTAAGCTCGGTCCAGCATAATGGAGTCCTACATCTCCTCCCATACAGTGCTTCATATGGTGCCATTTTGATACTAGATTGATAACTATTCTTGTATGCAAATTTCGTTAAAGGGAGATATTTTTCCCAATTGCCACCAAAATCTAGAACACAGCATCTCAACATATCCTCAAGCACTTGTATAACTCTTTCAGACTGTCCATCCGTTTGTGGGTGAAAAGCTGTACTAAAATGTAATCTTGTGCCCAATAATGTTTTTAGTCTCTCCCAGAATCTAGCTATAAAATAGGGATCTCGATCTAAAATTATGGAGATAGGAATACCATGCAGTCGAACATCTCATTAATAAAAATCTCAGCTAAACTCACTAGAGAAAAGTCTGAACTCACAGGTAAAAAGTGGGCAGATTTAGTTAGTCTATCGACTATCACCAAAACAGTATCACGCTGATGTCTGGTGAGTGGCAAACCCGATACAAAATCCATGGTAATCCTATCCCATTTCCATTCCGGTATAGAAATAGGTTGAAGTAATCCAAAAGGAACCTGATGCTTAGCCTTAACTTGTTGACAAATATAACACTTAGACACAGACTTTACAATCTCCCTCTTCATCTAAAGCCACCAGTAACGAGTCTTCAAATTCTGGTACATTTTAGTACTACCTAGATTCATTGCATAACTGCTGCTACTATGTGCCTCAGTCAAAATCTTTTTCTTTAACTCTTTATTAGCAGGTACACACAGTCTTCTCCTGAAATATAAGCTATCATTTGGAGCAAAAGTGAACTCAGTATCCCTACTCTCACTGATATCCATCATAGCCTTAGCCAACCTCTCATCATGTATCTAGATGGCTTTTACTTGTTGTAACAAGTATGGATTAAGTTGTAATTCAGCTAGAAGTGCTCCATCAGCCGTCAAGGACAATCTCACACTCATGGCTTTTAAAGTTGTTACATAACATCACTCAGTTACCATTTATACTATATGTAAGGTAAATATATAAAATATTTAATTAACTTATTACCTACCATATGTTTCCTACTGAGTGCATCAGCTACCACATTGGCTTTGCTTGGATGGTAGTCAATGTAACAGTCATAATCTTTAATCAACTCTAGCCAATGCCTCTGTCTCAAGTTCAGTTCCTTTTGTGTCGGCAGGTATTTCAAACTATTGTGGTCGTGAAGATAAAATATTTCTCACCAAAAAGATAATGCCTCCAAATTTTCAATGCAAATACAATTGCTACTAATTCCAAATCATGAGTGGAATAATTCCTCTTATGAGTCTTCAGCTACCTGGAAGCATAAGCAACCACTTTACCCTCCTGCATCAAGACACAGCCTAACCCATTTCTAGAAGCATCACTGTAAATTACAAAATCTTTTCCTGACATTGACTGGGTTAAAACAGGTGCTTCTGTCAATATCTTCTTTAATTGCTCAAAACTCTCTTGAAAATTCTCTGACCTTATAAATCTAAAATTCTTCTGAAGTAATCGGGTCAAAGGAGTAGCAATGGTAGAAAATCCCTTTACAAACCTTTTATAATAACCAGCTAGACCCAGAAAACTTCTAACTTCTGTCACATTTCCAAGAGTTTTCCACTCTAATATCGCCTGTACTTTATTGGGATCCACTGATATTCTCTGTGCATACACTACATGTCCTAAGAATGCAACTTCCTGAAGCTAAAACTCACACTTACTGAGCTTTGCATACAGTTTTCGATCCCTTAGAATCTAAAGTACTATCCTAAGATGTCTGTCATGTTCTTCAGGAGTCTTAGAATAGACCAGAATATTATCTGTGAAGACTACCACAAATTTGTCTAGGTATGGATGAAAAATCTGATTCATGAGATCCATAAAAGCTGCTGGTGCATTTGTCAATCCAAATGGCATCACTAGGAACTCATAGTGTCCATATCTGGTACGAAAAGCTATCTTCTGCACATCAGTCTTGCTAACTCCCAATTGGTAGTATCCCGATCGTAAATTAATCGTAGAGAACATCCTTGTACCTTTCAGCTGGTCAAACAAGTCATCAATACGAGACAATGGATATTTATTCTTGATAGTAACCTCATTCAACTGCCTATAATCGATGCATAACTACAAAGATCCATCCTTATTCTTTACAAATAGTATTGGTGCACCCAAAGGCAAAACACTAGGCCTAATAAATCATTTCTCTAATAACTCCTGCAATTGAACTTTGAGTTCTTTCAACTCAGTAGGTGCCATTCTATATGGAGATATAGATATAGGCACAGTACCAGGCATCAACTTAATAGAGAATTCTACCACTCTGTTTGGCGGCAGACCAGGCAATTCATCCGAAAAAACATATGGAAAGTCACAAACTGTAGGAATGTCACTGATATTCAGTCCCTCCCTTCCAGTTTCAATCATATAAGCTAAATATGTTGTACACCCTCTTCTTAACAACCAATGTATTGCAATAGCTGAAATCACATTTGATAAGAAATCTGATCATTCCCTATCTACAGTTATTTTTGTTCCATCCAGGGTCATCAAGGTGATTCGCTTTAATCGATAATCTACTATAGCCCGATGAGCATAAAGCCAATCCATACCCAGAATAATATCAAATTCTCGAAAAGGAAGGGCTACCAAATCAACAGGAAAAGTACACTGCTGAATACTGATAGGGCAGTCCCAGTATACTGTATCAACTACCACATTATGTCTTAAAGGATTACTAACCTGAATATCATCTTATAATCAAAACATCACAGTTCATGGTTTGTATATACATAAAGAATCCAATCACTCAATCAAATTTAACTACTCATTTCTTCGATCTTAGGACCACCTAAACCAACTCTGATACCACTAAATGAACACCCGATAACCGGACATTGGTCCGAATACCGGTGTCACACTACATTGTGGTGGTCCATAAATTATTATTAAATTATCCATCTGTAACATTCATATTTTTAACCATTAAGTCATAGGTCCCACATTTTAAAATATCTTATTAATTAATTTATAGAAATTTTGGCAATATAACGGCTGAAATCCAAATTCTACATTCCTGCAACAGCTATAAAACACTCCCAAAATATTCACAGACATCCAATCCAACCTCCACAATCTATATATATACTTAACAAGATCAGCCAAATATAGAACAAAAGTCATTTCCAAAATTTACATATAACTATACATATATACAAAATAATTCTTGTGCTTATCCCATCTACTTATTTACAGTACATAACGTATATATACAAGTCCAAAACTATATACAGTCCCTAAAACTAGCCATTTAGTCCTACTAGGCAACATTCATATGTACATGCTACACAAAACCATAAAAATACTGGATCCTTCTAACATTGATTCCCTTCTAGCACAAACTTAGTCTTTGTCTCCTTCGTGCAGTACAAAACCACACGCTAAGTACAAAAAGTACTTAGTGGTGAATATAAACTTAAAATCCCAGAATTTCACTACAGTTCATTCACATATTCTTCATAATTGAAATTAAAGGGTTTAAAATTATTTACTTACCAAATCACTCAACAATTTTGTCTTTCCCCTTATTTTTGGTTGATTTGCTGCCCTCTCCTTGCTCTTCAATTGGCAGCAAATTCATGACCAAAATCACCATAGATTAAGTCAAACTTTTGCTCAAATAATTTACACAATACTATAATCAACACTTAATTACTCTAATTATCAAATAAAACTAAATTTTTCCCAACTCACCAAATTATCCACTTGAAGAATTAGGCTTTATTCAGCTTATTTCATCACCCATAGCAACCAAAGGTGAAGGGAAACAATATGAAACAATTTAATTGAGATGATAGTTGGAAAATCTTATGAATTAAGCTTAGAAAACAAGGAAAATAAAGGAAGAAGAAACAAAGAAAACCCACGGCATAAAATGGAAAAGAATGGCTGGCCAACCAAGAGGTAAAGATCTCTAATGCCACATTTAATGATACACCTACTTTAGGACAAAAGAAATTAAGTCCTAAGTGGGTCCAATGTCACATGTCACCATTTAATTGGTCAATACACTTATAGTTGTCAATTTTTGATAAAAATATACCAAAAATTCCTAAAAATGTTAATTAGGTCATGCTTAAAATTTTGGATCGATTCGAGCTTGTTTCGATATCAAACTAGCCCCGAATATAAATTTTAACCAGTTCGAAAGCTGAATTTTCAAAGTATTCCAAAAAATTCATTTTATTATTCCAAAAATTTGTATACATAATTTCTAGTCAATTGGTACAATCGAAATAATTTTATGAAGTCCATGGAATATTTTTAAGCCAGTCAAAGTTACCTGTCACCTATATCGGTTCAGTTATTTATTTTATTTTTCCCTTTTGGAGACCTATTTGACCTCAATTTTAGTCCAAATTATAACACCGAATTCGTTATGAATAATACTTTCCAATGGTAAAGAAAAACTTTTATGGGTCCGGTGGGCCTTGGATGGTACTATTTACCTCGAAAAGTACTATTTACGTGATCGGTGATTCCTGGGGTATTACAAGGTGGCTGGTTTGGATTGACATTCAGTTTATAAGTAATCACCTTCAAGTCTATGCCCAGGATGTATTTTTATCTCTAATCAAAAAAGGCTTGATTAATTATAAGTACTTTCATTGCCCCTTTCTCCATCTCTTTAGCCATACCTGATTCGATCTGCTCTTTTTTCTCCTTAAATAACTCTTTGCTTAAAAGATCACCTCTAGGGTTCATTCTAGGCCTATTGGTTGCGTCCTCTCTTTCCACTTTGAGTTGTACTACATGGGTTTATTTGGCTTCTTTTACCATAGCAATATAGGCTTCTCTTGAGGCATTTTGGTTTTTTTTAAATTGCCACTCCATTTTCAATGGGAATTTTCATCAGATGTACCTTATGCTAGTAACAGCTTTACTTAGGAGCAACAACGAGCTCATAAAAAAATATTATATGCAAACTTCATATCCATCACTATAAATATGGTCATGCATATGTATGTCACTGCTTCATCTCCTAGCTCCACAAAAAGCTCTATCGATCTTGCCATTGGGATAGTGACATTGCCAAGTTCAATTAGTGGGGAGGTAATAAGCTTTAACTTTTCAATCAATAGATTAATTTTTTGTAGGCTTCCAAAGTGAGGGCATTCACTACACTTCCATTATTACTATGATTCTTTTGATGAGAAAGTTATTGATTGCAGCTTGGAGTACTAGGGTATCTTTATGAGGGAACTTTAAGTCACCAGAATCTTAAAAGGAGAGAAACTGGGGCTAACTTCTTGAATTTTATAGAGAAGTACACACCTTTCCCATTCTTTCTTTTTAAGAAATCTTCCCTACATAGAGCCTTCTATAATCATATTGTTAGCACCTAGCCTTTGTCTCTATTGATTGACATCTCTAGGCTTCCTTTTGTCACCAACATCATCATAATCTAATTGGTCTTTTATTTACGATGGTGGTTTGTTGTATGGATCTTTTGATGTTAGCCTATGAACGTTTTCAAAGATCCATTCTATAAAAGTCTCTTAATCTCTTCTTTCAGGGCATTGAAGTCATCAGTAATGTGACCAACATCCTTATAAAATTTGCAATGCTTACTTTTGTCCCTCCTAAAGTATGTTTGGTTAGACATTTTCTTTGGCTAGTTTGTTTTATTGTGTTTCTTTTTTATCCACATTAGGACTTTAGCAGGAGAAGAATTAAATGGAGTATAGGTTCTAGCCAAATTGTTAACATGGTGATCATACCTAACATGCTTAGTTTCTTTAGTTTTTCCCAAGTTGTTCAAGGTGTTGGCCCTTTTTGGACTTTTTGCCTTCATATCCCCCTATCCATAGAGTTGCATTCGTTTAACTATTGAGTTCATGCATTATCTACCTCTCATAGCATCATCCAACTAGATATATTGATTAGCCCTATCCATCAAATTGGAAAAATCGATCGAAGGACGAGTAGTGATGGGTTTGAATAGTTGGATGCTTATTATTCTTTGTGCTAGGGTATTTGTGGCTACCTTTGGGTGCATATTTCTTATTCAGATGCTAGGCTCTGAAATCTATTGTTGTAACTCTTTAGAGTTTCATCTGGCCCCTATACTAAGTTGCACATATCATTAACAGTTTTAGGAGTTCGGATCTATGCAATGAACCTCATGGTGAACAGATCACAGAGTTGCTAAAGGAATGGATTGATTTCAGAGGTAGATCATAGAACCAAAGTATCCTCTACTAATGTTGTGGGAAACACTCGGTAAAAAAATTCGATCATTAAAAGAATACATTTGTATTTGTATTAGATATTCAGAAATATGACATTTAGGATCGAATTTATCAGTGTACTTAGGAATTTTGATCTCTTTAAATCTACTTGGAAGCTCAGCTTCTTGGATCTCCTGGCTAAACGGTGAGATAGTATTGCTATCGAATATTGATTTTTTTGGTTATCCTAGATTGAATATTTTGATTTGCTATAGGAACCACCTCTTATTCCAATTAGTTATAGGCTCGTTAACTTCTTCTTTAGCTTGCTTGGTCACCCTCCTCTTAGTAATGCGCATGTATCCCAAGTTAGCTCCCATGTTAGTATAGGTTGGATTATTTTTAGAAGAATGACTTTTGCTTATTGATGATACCTTTTTTCCTTGGTCCTTTCTATTAGCCTCATATACCTCAAATTACATGCTAAACTTATTTTCTTCATTGGGCTTCCTAATTTGCAACCTTGTGTCTTTCATCTTCATGCATCCTTTCTTAAACTTTCACCTTTTGACTCCCTTATAGATATTTCAGGTTGTTTACCTTTTTGGACAGGCTACATGGTGCTTTTGCCAAAGTCTATGAGAATTATTTTCAAATCCTTCATGGTTATGGACCTAGGAGGGGTCATGTCTACATCATCTCTTCTTATAGTAAATAAAGGTCTCCTATGATCATCGTTTGAATGATCATCAGCTTTAGTAGAGCATGCCTTGATTGCCTTTGTGGATCTCCCATTGACTCTCAAAAAGCACCAAATGATATTATTGAAAATATCTAAAGAAAATGAGATTGAGGGAGAACTATCAATCCGGTCAGATTGACTTACTCAAATAGATTTGCAAGAAAAAATACCGGTTGAACCGGAATAAGTACTTCGATTTTAAGTCAGTGATTTTAGAGAAAGAAATTATCTAGAGAGAAGGTCTTAAATAAGTATTACCTAGAGCCTTCAAATGTTGGGGTTATTTATAATGTATGTTTGGTATCATGTATTGAGGCATTTGACATGGTGTACCAAATATGATGGGCAAGTAGCTCATGTCAGATGACATGATAGGGTAAGACTCTATTAGACCAGCCAGTTTCGTCAAGGGATGTGGTGGTTGTGTCTTGCCTAAGTTTTTGTTCTATTTGGGGCTTTGATCCAGGAACATGTTAGGCCCAATAAATAATAGTGTAAGCATTAGCACTAATTATGTAACACCCGATAGTCGGACATTGGTCCAAATATCAGTGTCACTCTACATTGCGGTTGTCCATAAATTATTATTAAATTATCCATCGGTAGCATTCAATATTTTAACCATTAAGTCATGGGTCCCACATTTTAAAATATCTTATTAATTAATCTATAAAAATTCGGGCAGCATAACTGTTGAATCCCAAATTCTGCCTTCTTGCAATAGTCATAAAACACTCCCAAAATGTTCACAATATCCAACCCAACCTCCACAATCTAAATATATACTCCACAAGATCAGCCAAATACAGAAGAACAGTCATTTCCAATAATTTTACATATAACCATACATACATACAGTACATAACATATGTATAAGTCCAAAACTATATACAGTCCAAAAACTAGCCATGTTGTCCTACAAGGCAACATCTATATGTATAATCTTCACAAAACCACAAAAATGCTGGATCCTTCTAACACTGATTTTCTTCCAGCAAGAACTCAGTCTCTGTCTCCTGCGTGCAGTGCAAAAACCACACGCTAAGTACAAAAGTACTTAGTGGTGAACATAAACTTAAAACCCTAGAATTTCACTACAGTTCATTCACATATTATTCAGAATTGTACTTCATTATCTCTTTTTCATCAGTAAATTCATTATTATACAAATTTTTCGATTTAATTCTAAATTTCACTTTTATTGACAAAGTTACTATTTTGCCCTTACTTGAAAAATCCGTTTTCAATTATAGCTTTTTAATTTTTATTCTCAAATTTTATCGCTTTAAATTTGAATTTTTTACTATAGGGATAAATTTTTACTTTAGTCCCTAAAGTTTCAAATATGTACTTTTGTCCTACTTTCTTTGTTTATCAGTTCTTTTAGGCTTTTACCCTTATTTTTCAGTATGCTTTTGTCCCAACAATAGTTTATTCTCGCTTTTCAAGTTTTACATTTTTACCCATACAGTATCTTTAGTCAATACAGTATTTTAATTCTCTTGCTTATACAATATTTTTTTATGCTTTAGTCAATACAGTATTTTAATTCTCTTGCCCCCAGTATAGCATGGAAATATATCACTAATTAGGATGAGCGAAACTACGGACCCTATAGGTCCCAGTACTCTGGTAGTATCAATTACACACATATTATTATTATTTTCCTTTCTTTCTTTTTCATTTTTCCCAAACACTTCAATACAGACATGGAACCATATCAAGGTTACCACTATACAAGTCGCCATGACTTGCTACCACAGTTACAGAAATGTCCATATGGCTAGCCATGTACATCCTAATTTCTGATTTCACACATAATACTAAGGACAAAATACAATTACAATTTAATACAATTTACAATAATGCATCATTACCGATTCCTGGTAATAGTTAGTCTACATTATTAAAAACAGTCTCAGTATTTCAAATATACCAGTTTTTCAATTAAAATAATATAATTTAATTACCATTATTTTATTTATTTATTTTATTTATTACTTTCTTTTTCAATACATGCTTCTTATATGTCATATAAATTAATTATATTCTATTTTGCATTTATTCCGATTTATATCTCAAAATTTCCTAAATTTTCTTAAGGTCCCTATTCGGTTACCTTATTCCAATTTCCTTATAAATTATATTATCTACTCAAATTAATCACACTAAACATAAAATCGTCTATTTTTCATTTATTTCAATTTAATCCGGAAAATTTCATTTTAGTCCCTATTTTTTTTTTGTAACCGAAATTTTCCCTAAAATTTAACTTGTCTAAATTTTAATTAAATACCATAATTTTACTAATTTATCTTCTAATTGCACAATTCTAAGTCCAATTTCATAATTAATTCGTAATTAATAATTAACATAATTTTTTTTGTAATTATATATACAACATATATATTGTGAAATTAAAGGGTTTAAAATTATTCACTTACCAAATCGCTCAATAATTTTGTCTTTTCCCTTATTTTTGGTTGGTTTGCTTCCCTCTCCTTGCTCTTCTATTGGCAGTAAATTCATGGCCAAAATCACCATAGATTAAGTCAAATTTTTGCTCAAATAATATTCACAATACTATAATTAACACTTAATTACTCTAATTATCAAATAAAACTAAATTTTTCCCAACTCATCAATTTATCCACTTGAAGAATTAGACTTTATTCACCTTCTTTCATCATCTATAGCAACCAAAGGTGAAGGAAAGCAAGATAAAATAATTTAATTTTAGATGAAGGTTGAGAAATTTTGTGAATTTAGATTAGAAAACAAAGAAATAAAGGAGGAGGAGGAGAAGAAGAACCACGGCAAAGGGAAAAAGAAATGGCCTTTTGGTCGGCCAAAATTCAAGAGATAAGGATCTCTTAATGCCCATTAATTGGTTACCCACTTTAGGACAAAAACAATTAAGTCCTAAGTGGGTCCAATGCCACATGTAACCATTTAATTGGTCAATACACTTTTAGTTATCAATTTTTAATAAAAATTATACCAAAAATTTTTAAAAATGTTAATTAGGCCATGCTTAAAATTTCAGGTCAATCCGAGATCGTTTCGATATCAAACCAGCTCCGAATGGAAATTTTAATCAATCCAAAAGCTGAATTTTCAAAGTCTTCAAAAAATTCATTTTATCATTCCAAAAATTCATATACATAATTTCTAGTCAATTAGTGCAATCGAAATAATTTTATGAAGTCCAGGGAATATTTTTAAGCCAGTCAAAGTTCTCAGTCAACTATATTGATCCAGTTAATTATTTTATTTTTCCCTTTTTGGAGACCTATTTGACCTCAATTTTAGCCTAAATTATAACACCAGATTCGTTATTAATAATACTTTCCAATGGTGAAGAAAATATTTTATGGGCCGGGTGGTACTATTCACCTCGGGAAGTACTATTCACGTGATTGGCAATTCTTAGGGTGTTACAAATTAAGCCCCACTCGACCATTGGACGTATATCTTAGTCTGATTTTGCCTAAATATTATTTTATTTTAGTATGTCTATAAATATAAAAATGCACGCATTATATCCCTTGTAGAAGTTATCAATTTTTCTAGGAAGTTGTTAGAAAATGAGTCATATTCTAATATGTGGTAAGTGTACATTTAAATTGTTCGATCGGTAGCACGTATATAATCAAACAATATTGATATATGTGCACTATATCACACCCGTTATGAATGGTTGTATATTAACATAAAAATTTAAAATGAAATTAAGATGGTAAATAAAATAATCCATAAAGAGTTAATATGGAAAGTAAGGATGAGCATGGATCGGTAAACCAGTTTATTAATAATTTTCTTAAATCAGTTCATTAATTTCGGTTAATCACTATATCGATTTTGATTTTTAATTCAATTTTTTGCATCGGTTTATTACTAAAAAATTTTAATATATAAATTTAATAAATTATATAATTTGTAATATTATTTTTAATAGTTAAAAATGCTTTAGAAATGAAAAAAATACAAATTAAATACAATATCCATTAAAAGAATCAAAATAAAATAAATTTTCATACTTAATTATAAGAATCAAATATATTCAATATGAAACTAACAATAGAGTGTTAATTATGCATATATAATGAATAAATAATAATAATAAAAATATAATTTTTATGTTTATTTACTAAAAATATGCATTATAATAATATTTTAGAAAGTTATATATCACAATATTTATAAATTATAAAAATATTGAAAAATATAAGTGTAAAATTTAAAATATAATTTATAAAATATATATAGATCGGTTAACTGGCAGTCAACAGTTAACCGCCAATTTTTAAAAATAAAAATCATAAATCTGAATTTTCGATTTGGTTAATCTAAAAATTGATTCATTTTCGGATTAATTTTTCGGTTAACCAAAATTTCGTTTTTTTTGCTTACTGCTACTGAAAAGGTTTTAAATTTAATTATAAATCTTGAAATTTATTCTTATGATCAAGTATTATACTTTTCTTGAAACCAAAGAAAACAAATGCTGGAAAAAAAATAAAACTTTAAATAAGATGTAATAATGTATTTTCGAGTTACGCACATTTTTCTAATTTAATTGTACAAATATATGTGTGCCACGTGAGGGCATATCCCTTAAATAAGAGTAGCTCATCAATGGTAAATGCAACGGTATAGCACTGGATTTTAAAGTAATGTTATTAAAGCAGGATCATATCGATTTAACTAATCGAAAATTAGTTCAGCTTTATTTAATGTATAAAATCAGAATGGTAAAAATTGGTATGTATTGACAAAATCAAAATAAGTTAGGATAAAATCGAATTGAACTAAAAAAATAATTTTAAATAAAAAATTATTTTTATGTAAAATATTCATATAATATTATTTTTTATTAAAAAAAATAAATTACAAATATAAATGAAAAATTATTAAAATTTAAAAAATTTTAATAAATTTTTTTAAAAATAAAATAAAAATTATAATTCATATTTGATAAATTTTTTGAGTATCTATAATTTTTTACTATATTTGTTTTAAATTTTTTTTATAAATATGAAATTGTTAATATTTGATAATGAATATATATATTTTTATATAATGATATTTTTATAATATTTATATAAAAATTTAAAAATAATATTATTAAAAAAATTCAGTTAAATTCGGTTCAACCACGATCCTTTGTCTCTCGGTTTTGAATAACATTTGTTTTAAGGAGACGTTGGACGATAAAGGAGCAAAGCTACAAAACGGAATTTGTATGTGAAAGGGACCCACTCACATGTGGGCTCCTATTTTCCACCTATTTCCAATCTGTCATCCCCCATAAAATACAAAAGCTTCTTCAACAATCATCTCCTCTCTCTCCCTCCTTAATAATACCTCCACTCCTCTTCTTCTCTACACTCATCTTCTTCGCTCTCTTTCTACCTTCTCCCCCCACCACAATGCCACCGTCTCCGCCTCTCAACGCCGCCCTAACTATCGCACTATCTTTCCTCTATTTCTCCTCCACCACCACTCACGCCCACAATATCACTCGTATCCTCGCTAAACACCCTGCATTCTCCACCTTCAATCACTATCTCACCGTCACTCATCTAGCCGCCGAAATCAACCGCCGGCAGACCATCACCGTCCTCGCCCTTGACAATGCCGCCATGTCTTCTTTATTAGGTAAACATCTCTCCGTCTATACTCTCAGAAACGTCTTGTCTCTTCATGTTCTCGTTGACTACTTTGGCGCCAAGAAACTCCACCAGATCACCGACGGCACCACCTTGACTTCCACCATGTTTCAAGCCACTGGAGCCGCTTCTGGAACTTCTGGTTACGTTAATATTACCGATCTTAAAGGCGGCAAGGTGGCTTTTGGTACCGAAGATGGAAAGCTAGACTCTACTTATGTCAAATCTCTAGAAGAGATTCCATATAACATATCAATTATGCAAATCAGCCAGGTCCGCAGCTGAAATTCTGACTGAATTTAAATTCCAAATGCATATTCTTCGATTTTTATCTTTTGAATTACTGATTCTTACTTTCGCGATTGTTTAGGCTTTGAATTCAGCTGAAGCTGAAGCACCAACGGCGGCGCCATCGCTCAATCTGACGGAAATCATGTCAAGGCAAGGCTGCAAAGCTTTCTCCGACTTGCTGAAAGCCTCCGGAGCTCAGTCGACGTTCGAGGAAAATCTCGAGGGAGGTTTAACGGTGTTTTGCCCCACCGACACCATTGTTAACGGTTTCATGTCAAAGTACAAAAACTTAACAGCAGCTCAAAAAGTGTCGTTACTGTTATATCACGGAGTCCCTGTGTATCAGTCCCTACAGATGTTGAAATCCAATAACGGAATCATGAACACATTAGCCACCGACGGCGCTAATAAGTACGATTTCACCGTCCAAAATGACGGCGAAGATATAAAGTTGGAGACTAAGGTCATAACGGCGTCGATAACGGGGACAATTAAGGATGAGGAGCCGTTAGTGGTTTATAAAGTTGATAAGGTGCTGATGCCCAGGGAATTGTTTAAGGCAGCCCCAGCTCCAAAAGGGTCTAAAGCACCATCGCCTAAAGCGTCTAAGGCTGACAAGGAGGACTCGGCGGATGCCCCGGAGGCTGATGCGCCGTCGGACGAAGATTCGGCTGATTCCACGGCGGACGATAGCGATAATGGAGTAAGTAAAATGTAGGGTGGGAGATTAATTATGGTTTTGATGAGTTTGTGTTTAGCTGTGATAGTTTTTTGATTTGAATACACGTGTGATTTTGTATTCAGTGATAGCACATGGCTTTGGTGTGATACATTTGATTATTTTGATTTGTGAATAATACTTTATTGTAGAAAAATGGAAATAATGGTACCACTTGTTTGAGGATTTTTTTTTTTAATTTGAATTATTTATTTGCTTTATTTTTTTCAGAGAAATTAATTATTTATTTGCTTTATTATTATTATTATTTTTTTTATTATTATTAAATCTTTTATGCAAGTTTAAAATTCATTTGTCGCCGTGGTTAAGATTTCCAATTTGAATGTATTTTAGTATTTAAGGACATGCTTTATACAACACAAACTTAAATCTTACAGTTTAATTAATTTCCCTGAAATAGAAAGAATGAAATGCAAAATTCAATGGTTTAAAAGGTTGAGAATCCTAACAACCGAACTCTCCCCAGCGAATACTGTGTTTAGCAGCAAGGTAGTGAACTCCGACTGGACCACTGCTGCCATATGGGTAGAGCTCTGGTGCAATCTTTTTGTCTTCTAATTCCTTGAGCAATGGTGTGAATGCTCCCCAGGCTGCTTCTAACTCATCACTTCTTATAAACAATCTTCGCTCACCCTCCATAGCATCTAACAGCAGCCTTTCGTATGCATCAGGAATTTCACTTGGATAGCTGAAATAATTACAAGTGAAACTTATACATTTCTGGCCAAGAATTAATACAATGATCGAGGGGAAGAATTTCCTCACCTTGATTTGTACAGCAAATTAAGGTCACTGAGATCCAATCTCATTCCTAGGCCTGGAAGTTTGTTGTTGATTTTAAGGTAAATAGCTTCATCAGGTTGAACTCGAAGCACCAGCTCGTTGGTCGTCTTATCTAGATCAGATCCAATGTTTCTGTTGTACAAATTACCTGGTACATGTCTGAATTGAACTCTAACCTCAGCTCTGTATTTGAATTGCAACATTGTGTTAATCTATCCATTTGCATCAAACTTAAAGAATTGATTCTACAAGAAAGATTTTGTTCACCTTCTTGAATGCAGGGCCTTCCCCGCTACCATGAGGAACGGAACTCCGTCCCAACAAGCATTGTTAATGAAGAGTGTTGCTGCTGCAAACGTAGGAGTCAGGCTATTATAAGCAGGATATGGTGAGTTTTTTTCTTGTTCCCCGGCCTTATACTGCCCGATGACAACATCTTCTAGCTGAACAGGCCTCAACGAACGCAAAACTTTAACCTGATTCGAGCCACATTCATAAGAAATCACCCTACACTAGTGTTCTGATATTGTTTCTAAAGCAAATCTTTCTTTACCTTTTCATTCCTAATATCCTCTGCATCTAAGCTCACAGGTGTTTCCATCGCAAATAGTGCTAGTATTTGAAGGAGATGATTTTGCATTATATCCCGGATGATCCCATAGTTGTCGAAATCTCTATAAATCGATAAAAGAGCACGTTGACATCTTCATTATCTAATTAAATAGGACATCAACAGGGAACATAAAGTTGTACTAACCTGCCACCTTTTTCAATCCCAAAATCTTCAGAAAATACTAACTGCACGTTTCGAATGTAGTTTCGGGACCATAAAGGCTCGAATATAAGGTTAGAGAAACGAAGCACCAGCAAATTCTCCACGAGCTCTTCGCCCATGTGATGATCAATTCTGTGGAAGGATTGGGAAGTCTAATTTGAAATCTTTCTAAAATAACCGAAATATAGAAGAGATTATTGTACCTGAATATTTGGTCTTCAGTCAGATATTGCTTCAAGCATCTGGTCATCTCCCTAGATGATTCGATGTCTCGACCAAAAGGTTTCTCAACAATGACTCTGGTCCATCCGCTGCTTGAAGATGCGCGGCGTTGAGCACATCTCACCACGTCAACGAACATATTTGGAGGTATTGCCAAGTAAAACAGCCTATTTGATAGTTTTCCGCCCTGGAATACTATTCAAGATATATTATAGAAATATAAAACATCATTCTTTAATCCTCTACTTCAAAATCAGTTTTTGTACCTCTCTCTCTTTGAGCTTCTCATCTAACTTCGAAAAATGCTCCTCAGAACTGTACTGACCCGAATGGTAAAAACATATCTTCAAGAACTGTTCAATCTTTCCATCACAGTTTTCCCTAAAAATCACCACCTTGCAAAATTCAAACGCTGAGAAATATGAACAAAAACAAATGCGTTATAGGTCTTACACCTCTTGTCTATTCTACAAGTTAGAGTTGTGCTGATCTTGTTTCTCAACTCGTCGTTCGTCATTGTACTCCTTGCATAGCCGAAGATTGTAAAATCCTGCGCAAAAGTGGTCAAAGAAGATGAAAATCCTCTTATGAACGACCAATCTCTTAAGATAAAATTAACGGAAAAAATGGAGTGTAATATGAGAAAGTGATGCTAAATTTACATCAGGAAGGCGGTCTTCGTAGAAAAGAGCAAAGAGTGCTGGGAAGATCTTGTTCCTGGCAAGGTCGCCTGAAGCTCCGACAACCACAATACTAAGAGTAGTACTCTCTGCTTTCTCTGTTTCTAAGAGTTGAATATCATTCTTTGCGTCTGAAGTTTCCAAGTATTCTACTGGCGGTGAACTTGCAGATGCACCTAATACCATAAACCCATTTCAAATTCATTAAATTAAGTTGAAGGAAAGTGTCAATTGCCGTAAGCATGAAGTGAAATTTTCAATGGAAGGTGAATTCAATCAAATCTTCAATACTGATATCTCTGTTTGATGTCTCTTTAATGTACTAAATTGAATCTTGAAAAGTTATCAAGATTAACCAAGAATCATTATACAATTCTGGTTTTTGCCAGAATTCTATGGTTAAGTCCTTGAATGGACATTCTTGATCAGCATTTTAAAATGGCTTGTTGAAAGTAATTTAACAACTCAAGACAATTAAATAGTAAGAAAAGAAGGCTAATAATTAAACGGACAAGAACAAACTCACCGGCTCTAGTAGACACGCCATTTAATGGTTGCAAATTCATTAGTTTGAGCTGAGAATTCATTCTTGAAAAATTCTGAGAATCCCAAGAAGGAAAACAAATTCGTGAATGTATTACTTCATGACTGGCTGGAGATATCGAAGAATAGACAGTGAAGGAAGAACAGGAAGAATTCAAAGTTACAGCCATGGAAATGGATTCGGAAATAGCAAAATTCGGATTTCTTTCTTGAAAATAATACTATCAATTGGGCGTGTGTCTAACAAGAAATCCAAGTCCCCTTTCTTTCTTTAAAGAAAATGCCATTTTTATAACAAACCTTAAAACCAGCGAACCCTTTTTGGGAAATCAAACGACTTTTCCATATCTGTGTGGCGAAAAATGATGAGCTTCTGACTTTCAGTTGTGCTATGTGTTCTAGCTAACTATTTAATTATGTCTTAATTTCCAATTTCAGTATCTGACCTACGGTTGGTTAGATTTTGATTATGGTTATATAGTTATGTTAACAACACAAGAGGACCTAAAGTCAATAGTCAATATCTAGATTCATTATTATTATTATTATTATTATTATTATTATTATTATTATTATTATTATTATTACACATTTGAATAGTATCAGAAAATGGCAGACTTAATTTTTTATGCATTGAGGTGCAAATTGTTAGGCTAAATGTTATTAAAACCAGACCGGATAAAGACCTGACAAGGCTAGAATTCATGGTTTGACCGGTTCAATCGAATTCTTTTATTTTTAAAATATTATAATTATTATATTTTTTTAAATACTATTGTATAAAAATTAAAAAAATATTCATCAAACATTAAATATATATCACAAATATTATAATAATAAGTTACAAAATATAATTTAATTTTATTATTACAAGTGATTAATTATAGATTTTTGAATATCATATGTTAGAAACATAAAAATACAATCATATCATGAAAATAATTTCATATTTAGACGGAGTATTAATGAAGTAAACACAAAAAATATTAACCTTGCATATATGAGTATAATTATATTTAATTACAATAAATTCAAATAGATAATAAGTATATTAAATTATTAAGTGACATTTTTAGAATTTAAAATACTAATTTTTTAAATAAATAAATAATAAAAATTTAATATATATATATATATGTGTGTATATATTTTAAATTTTTATTATTTATTTATTTGGAAAAATTTAGTATTTTAAATTCTAAAGATATTACTTAATAATTTAATATACTATTAAAATGATCCAAATAAATAATAAGTATATTAAATTATTAAGTGACATATTTAGAATTTAAAATACTAATTTTTTCAAATAAATAAATAATAAAAATTATATATATATATATATGATTATAATGAATCAAAAAATATAATAAGTATATTAAATTATTAGTGATATACTTAAAATTTAAAATACTAATTTTTTCAAATATATATATATATATATATATATATATATATATATATATATATGTGGGTGGAAATATATAAAAAAATAATTTTTTACACTTTTTAGCAAAAAAATTCGATTTTGTTCGGTTCTCCAGTTTTTCGGTTCAATCCAATTTTTTGTCAATATGATTTTTAATAGTTGAACCAATCGGTTGGCTTGTCGGTTTGTGGTTCAACTGGACTATCCGATTTTAATAACTATGGTTAGGCTCATTATTTTGCTTGGAAAAGCCTTTGGGCCTCTTTTAGTCAAAATTTGCATGGTTAGTTAGCTTAGCTTTTTTTTTCCACTATTTTTGTTTGAATAAATTCATCTATTCTTTGTCAAAATATATAAGTTTGTAAGTACATGATAATTGCTTGGTTTTCGAATTACTCCTTTCATTTTTTAATCAGTCATTTTTGTTGTTTTTACTAGGATTAAGAAATAATAAATAGATTTAAATTTAGTATTAAATTACGTGATTAAAACTAAATTATCAAATCTGATTAGTTCTGATTTTATTGAGAAAGAAAAATAAATTGGAAAAATAAATTAAATTACATTGAAAATCTAAAAGCGACAGATAAATAGAATTTAAATTTTATTCAAAAGTGACAGATAAAAAAAATGGAGGAAGTATTAGTTAGAATTAATTTTAAAATCAAATATCAGCGGTCTTAGTTCCAACAATGAGACAGATTGCTTGAAGCAGAGAAATCGGTGAAGATTTCGATAAGAAAAAATTCCGATCATTAAATTAGAAATTTTAGAGAAAAGGATGTGATACTAAGAATAGAGAAAAATTATACCTAATATGTGAGTTGTTGACCTATTTATAGAGTCATACTTGGATGCCCATCAGTCAGGATAATCAATTATCATTAATTACTTAACATTCATTATGGAAGTGAAAATGTTACAATTGTCGTGGAAGCACAAAAAATGTATCATTCCAATACCAATACGGACTCTATGATGCCTTTTTCTTATGGAAGATTTTGCTAATATCCGCCTAGATTTTAGGTCCTATATTCTTTTTTACAGACCCACTAAGAATGTGTTTGGTATTATTTTTTAAAGGATAACAAGTTAATTATTGGATAACAAGTTGATTATAATATAAAAGTATATATTTGGTTAATATTAATTTTAGAAAAATTAAATTTGTAAAAAGTGAAAAAAATTTTATATTAGAAAAAGTTAAAAATTGAAACTTTTGAAAAAAGCTGAATTTTAGCTATTTAGGATAGCTGATTTAAAATTTATTTTAGATAAAAATACCCCTTATTTTATTTTATAATAACAAATTTACCAAATAAAAAAGACTTTTTCTCTCGTTTCTTGTCTTAACACCAAAAATCATTGACGTAAAAATGATTTCACGCTTCTTTTTCTCTCTTCTATGTTTTTATTACCCAAAATTATCGAAAGTCAAAAGGACAACAATTTCTCATCAATTCGTATTGTTTTTTGGGTAAAGCAAAGGTAATTACTATTTTTTCTTTTTGATAATGTTCAAATTGTCATTTGTGAGCCTGACCCAGCAATCACATGTTTAACTCATGTTTGACCAAAGTTCTTAAAAAATACAGGCCCAACAAGGCCTAAACCAGGCTCTTTTGAGGCCTAGTGCGCTAGTGGACATGTAGGTACATAAACCAAAGTGATAAAGTCATCCGATCAGACTGACAAGATTCGACCTTCGATGTCCTGCTGACACACATCTCTGTCTTATCCATCATCAATGCAACATTATATCATCGAACACTTATTCTACCATCTAGATAGACCACTCAGGTGACTCCAGGCATCTCCTATAAATACCAATCATCAAATGCACAAGATAGGTTGAACCCTCAATCTCTCTCTATCCTCTCCAAATCCACATCCCTTATTGATTTAAGCTTCGAAGTGATTATGCTCGAGCTAGCCTTATTGTAGGATCTAATCCGACGACATCCGATTGGCTATGTAGGCATTCTTTTCCCAACCTTACATCCATCCAATCGCCACAAAATGGCCTATCTTTCTTATTAAATCTCATGATTTATCATTTAATGCTTTTGTTTAGAGCTGATAGTGGGATCAAAATGTCTATCCTAGCAGTAGTAGAGGTAAATATAGGCATTCTACTGAACGAGATGAAACCCTCTACAAGCCTTGAATGAAAGTACCAGGATCAAAGAAAGACGAAATAATACGTACTAGGTCTAAATGAGGATGAAACGTCTTTCCTTTGAGACATTACACACTGATGGTCAAGCCTTCAAGAACTAGCCTATATCTCTTTCTCCATTCACGAACAAATCAATTAGAGGGGAAAAAGTGCAGTAGAAGATGAAACATCCCTTCTCAAATCTCGAAGGGCCCCTTCATAAGGAGATGTAACATCCCTCCAAAGATTGAGAACTTCTTCTGCATTGGTATACGGGCCTCCCAGTACTCTTTCACTCAAAAGGAACATTGGTAAAGATCGTAAAGTTGTTGCCACTCCTATTTGTTTGATAAGAGAGGAAACATAATGCAACGTGTTCTTGTTCCAAGCTAAGATGAAAGAATGCATGCTCATTTCAAGTTGATATGAAACAAGTCGGGCCCAATGCCTAGGGACATCCAGCTAGATAAAGCCCCTAAGCACATTTACGGGTCAATCACACCCATTAAATAGGAAGGGCGTATAAGGAAGGAAAATAAATATGGGGAGATCCAATCGGCATAACTTGAGGGTGAATGTAAAGAGATAATGGCCTGTAACCTACTTGGTCTCCCTCAATAAATGATCAGGAACATCCTGTATTTCAACCTCAGAGTTCATCTTGTGTAAACATTAATGGCAATTGAATGAATATAGCAAAGATATCATAAAAAGCTTGTAATGAGAAACCACTCAAAAGGTACACCATGTAATTTCTTCCTGATGTTTTTTTTATTCAATGTAATTCTTATTACATGTGTGCAACCCGATCGATGTGTTCCTAATTGAAGTATTAAATCCCAATCAAATTGATTTACATATAACTCGCTATTTTTTTATATCAATGTGTTCCTGATCGAAACTTGTAATCCCAATCAAAGATATCGATGTAAATGATTACTTTTCTTGATCGAAAGATTGATGTACAAAATCTTACACTGATGTATTTCAGATTAAATCTCAATTGAAATGATTAATGTATGAATCACTATCTTTGTCAAACTTAATGCATTCTCGATTGATAAAATTAATATCTTTCAAATGATTGATGTTAATGTTATGCTAAGTAAAATTATCTCAGTTGAGATCATTTTGACCACATTGTCTGATCGGCAAAATAACTTTTTCATTTTCTTGAATCAAAATTTAAGGGCTTTTCTAATCATCTAGATAGGGTCATTCACTTATCATTCAAAGAATTTCAATCAAATTTCAGAAATCACTAATGTGATTATCTATTTTTATTTTTGAATTGATGGCAATAATTGCACAACAAGCAAAGGAACGAAGTGACAATAGATATGAATTAGAAATTGGGAATTTCATTAAAATTTCCAAATACAGAGATATATTAGATACAGAAATTTCCTATCTAAATCTTTATAAGGGACAACTTGATATCTCGAGACTAGATTTCATCAACTCTTGCAGTACTGCAATCCTCTTCCTTTTTAGTTCCAACTAGGTATCAAAACAAAAATAGAAAAGAAAGCATAGACTCTTAGCCATTCCCTATTCATAAACCGTAATTCCTAGTGTTGAAAAATGGAAAGTAGAAAGAGAAATCAAGAAATTGGATAGGGAAATACAAATTCAAGGACAATTCACCTATTATCAATAGGTGATGCAACGACAAGGGAAGACCTATTAAAGGAAAAAAGTTTATTCATCTTCCTAAAATGAAGAAGGTCAAAAAAAGGAGAAGGTTGAAAAATCTTAAAGTAATAAGATAACTACATTAAAAAACTGCAAAAAAGGGAAAAATAAAGGTTTCTAGTGCTTCAAGAAAAATCAAAAGAATAAGCCTATTTATAAGAAATCTGAAAAATTTTAATAAAGAATGCCAAACGGCAATATCCAATTAATAAGGAAGTAAAATTGAAGTGTTGTGAATCCAAAAGGACTATATACCGTTAAAATAAATGAAGTGGCAGTCATTAAATATGCTGATTATTTAAAACTTATCATCCTAAGAAGCAATTCCATTAAGGGACGCGATGAACCAAACACCTGATGAATTTAATGTGACAACTAGGGAAATCTAAAATGGCTAACCTTCGAACTAGCTGCTCTGACTGAAAAGACCCATGAATGGTAAAAGATCATCCTCCCTGTTGCATGACTGAAGATCTCACTTATATTTTAGGTTAATATTTTCCTGATCGACATATTGAACCTAGGTCATATAGTTGCCCATTTTATAAAAATGCTCATCTTCCTAATTGACGCATCCCTAATTGATGAATTATATCCTGATCTTGCAATTGATGCCTAATCACTCTTATAAAGCTACTTTCAGCTCAAATAAGACTGAAGTGTTGTATAGCTTTGATGGGGAAATGACAATTTGACTTCGATCTTATTTATGATAATTTAAAGTGGCTTTATTTCCTAGTCAATGGGATCAGGTATGCATGCAAGCTTTAAATTCTTTACTATCCCAAGTTATGAGTTGCATTCTCTATTAACATGCACTCGAAACTTGATAACTATACCTGAGTAATTCTCAACAAAGATCATTTAAGAGGATAAGCATTTAGAAATATATCTAAGATGCTGGAAAAATACCATGCTTGGTATAAATAAATATATTGATTAGAATGACAAAAAATAGCTTCGTTAATACAAAAGTTTTAACTACAAGCGAAGAAAACAATACAAAGGAAATTTTGATTTACATCTAATATTCAAGTATCCATGGCGCTGCCATCTAGATCTTCTTCTCCCTCTTCCCCTGCATCTTCTTCCCCTTCAGTAAGGTATCCATTTCGATTTACAATACAAAGGAAATTCCTTCTTATAAGCTTGGTCTGTAAGGTTTAATCTCTCTTCGAGCTTTTGGTTGACCAATTTTGCTGATTTCACCTTAGCCTGAAGCTCCTTTACTTGTGAAGTTAGCTGAGTTATTTGAGAGGCATGTTCAGCCTTGGAAGCTTCTAAGTCTTCCTTTAGCTTTTGATTGGATCGGGTTTTTATAGCAAGTTTCTCCTTCTAGGCAAAGTTCTCACTGTAAAACACATAGTCCTTTGTATGACCTATCTAAAATAAAAAAGAAATAAGTCCCAAAATGCTTAGAAAGACTTGAGAAAGGTTATGATGTACATGCATCTACCTAATAGGCCTTAAGATTAATCTCAGCCAACTCCCTGCATGGAGAAACGATTGAACCCATATCATTTATGTCTTTTTCTAATAAGACACCCTTAGGTAATCTAGCACCTGTGAGTTACAAATGGAACATCTTTAGTCGAATCTTTAAGTCAATACCTTCTTGAGAGGAAAAGTCTTGATAGAAGGGATAGGTGTAGGTGCATTACTAGTGAAGAAGGGCTTGTAACACCCTATACTCATCCATAATTCCTATATATTTTACAGAGTTAATATTCAGTCAATCACATATCATTCACATGCACATGTACTAGTAGTCATAACATTATTTATTTATACAATAATAACTACAATTATTAAATAATAGATATTAATTACAAATTGATCTGTCTCAATCTATGCGATCCTAACCGCCTATATGTACATGCCCTTTGATCCTCCTTCTTCAAATCTCAAAATTTCCTATTCTTGGGCACAGTCAACAAACCGCACGCTAAGCAACATTGTTGCCTAATGGTGGATACAACAACACAAAATTTCATTAAGATAAATCTTTATTTCATTATTCATTTATATTTATTATCTTATTTAACTCATTAGATATATAACTATTTAATTGGAAATACCACTTTATTCATAGTACTTATATACCCATATGCATATTTAGTTTCCTTCTTTTTGTTTTTGTCATTACTTGATCTTTAACATTAATATTGTTCCACATTTCATATCTTTTTACACACATATTTCTAAAATTTTCACTAAGTCTCAGATCTTTAACACAATTATTTTATTGTTCTCTTCTTCTAATAATTTATTTTATTAACAATAATTCATCTTAGTGCATATTTTTAATTATGTAACTTAACTTCAGTATCTGTATAAAATTTCTTTATTTACGAATTACTTAATGCTATATTATTTTCTAAATTTTCCTATAGTTCAGTTATTCTTTATTTTACCTTCCTTTGGCTTTTTACGTAGTCTTTAATTTAGTTTGATTTTTCCATGTGTCACTTAGGCTTTGTATGTTGCTAAGTTATTAGTTATATTCTTATTCTGGTCACACTGGTCTTTTTGTTATCTCCTGTCTTATATTTACAATTCGCTCAAGTTTTTCTTTTTTAATGTTTCTTACTATGAAATGTCTTTTCTTTTCTTTTCAATTCCCAAAAGTTGCAATTTCATTCTTAAATCTTTTTCGATTTTTGAATCAATACAGTTTATCTTATTTATACTAAATTTACTCAAATTCATTCTCGATCGATTTTATTTTCATAATTTTATCATTTGGCCCCTGAATTTGTAGTTTTTCATAGTCACTGTTACATAAAATTTTGGATTCCTTTTTTCTTAATCAATTCTCATATTTAATCTTCATTTACCAACCTTTATATGTTTTATACTCCAATGACACAGTACAATCAAATTCCTAAATCTTCGCGTATAACCTTTGACTTTATTTATTTTACAATCACATTTTCTTATCATTCTTTTATATCAAATAATTTATGAATTTATTTTCTCGTAAATTTTATTTCCTAAATTTTTACTATTTAGTTTCTGAACTTGTAATTTATTCTAAATCATTGTTAATTATTCTTCACCCTTGACTCAATTTCTTTTATACTTATTTTTTTTTTCACATTTACTTTCACTTATTTTTCCACTTTGATGAAAATATTTAATCTGATCCTTATTATTTATTTTTTTTATTCCACACTAATTAATTCTAGTTTTGACCAAATAAGTTTTTTTTTTCTTTCTTATTTTAAATTATTTACCAAAGTTTATGAAAAATTGCAATTAAGTCCCTAAAGTTGACTTTTCTTGATTTCTAAACACATTAACTTTAATTTTAACTCCACTGACTTCCTTTGAATTACAATTTAGTCTATAGGTACAAATTCCATTTTAGTCCCCTAATATTTGACTTTTACCTTATTTTGACCAAATTGATCTCAACTTTGATCAATTTGACTTTCTTTGATTTTTATTTAAATTTAAGTGCATAAATAGCATGTTGGTCTCTTAAAATTTTCTCAGGATGGCAAATTACAGTTTAATCCCAGTACTTATATTTTTTTACGATTTTAGCCTTTTTCACCTATTCACTTAATTAAGTGATGGGAATTTATTTGAACCTTTAGTCTCACTAGACTGCGTATAGGATGAGTAGGGTATCGCTCCAAAGGAAACGGGGTAAATTTTATATTGATGTAACAACAAGTAAATAGATAGTTAACAATTTCAATTAAAATCATGCAATTAATGTAAATACTAAACTACTTAAAATATATTAAGTTAATTTTGGATAATAGATTACTTAAAAGATAGGATGAACATACATTATAACCAAATAAACAAGTTCATCTTTGAATTAATTAACAATTGTATGAATGGTATAAATGGAGAATTTAGCCAAGATTCTTTAAAACAATTCTCATTGTCAATAAAGATGTTCTTACTTAGAGTCTATAACAATTCTCATGTCATTATAGAGATAAATAAAAACTATGAAGTTCTATGCCAATTCTTTAACCCCTCAAAGTGAATTCCTTATCTCTAAGTGAATTTAATGCTTTAAGTAAATTCATTTATTTTTCCATCAAAGAATTCCAATTCTCATTGTGAATTAAATGACTAACATGCTAATTATGGTGATCAAGCATAATAAGCAAATCAAAGCACTCAAATAAACTTAAATCATACTTCATACATAAGGAGAATAAATATTCATTAGACAAAAATAAGTAGATGACTAACAACTTAAATTAAATAGTTATAATGTACCAAAAGAACTTAGCCATAAATAAAATTACAATAAAAATGAAATAAGAGACAAGAAAACATCACTCCCCAAGGTTTACTTTCTATTTTGACCTTCTGATAAATCTCTTATTCTTTTGGCTTTGCTCTTTTGTCATCCTCTAAAACTAAGTAAAAATGAAAAATATCCAAAACAACTCAAAATGTTCTTAAGAAAATAGTAAAAGAATTATTTAATTTCTTTCCCCCTCTCCTGTAGAGTTTTTCTCCCATATATATAGAGCTGGACTCTACAGATATGTCCCTTAAGAAATCACGAAAGGTTGCTCTAAAAGGACATGATGTATGGCTGAAAGATCGGGTGTAAAAGATACAACTTTTGAGGAACAGGTGCATTGTTCGACTCGTGAGCCTCCTCACAAGTCGTGATCCCTTCTTCTATTCTTCTGGACTCATGAGCCTGATGCCGACTATTGAAGCTTTTCACGACTCGTGATTTTGTTGCCGAGTCGTGAGCCTTTCTTCTCTGCTTTACTCGTGAGCTGCCTTCCATCTCGTGATCTCTTGTCCGAGTCGTGATCCCTTTCACGAATCGTGATCTTCTTCTTTGAAACTTCACCAGATTTTTCATTTTCTTCACACTTCACCAACTTTTCCTAAAAACAAACATAAACACATAAATTGGACATAGACATATACAAATACATATAATATTACATACTTAACTATATAAATAAGAGAAAAACACATACTAAAAGGTAGACCTTTTACATGATATCATTAAGTTTCTTTATCCACTATAACACTTGTAAATTTTTGTGTACCCTTTTCTTTTTACACAATTTACTTTTTGATCTTTATTTCTCTACATAATTATGGTTTTGCCCTTGTTAACCCACTTGTTGTATTTTCCATTTGTTTTCTAATTCAATTAACTATACGATATTCTTTTCACTTATTTTGCACTCCCAATTCCCATTTCCTTATGTAATTACCATTTTACCCTGCTTATTTTATTATCCTCATGTTTATTATCTCTCTTGTTTATTCACACATATAACATTTTCATTATTGTAATTATTCCTTATTACTTAGTTTACATGTGAAATTATAATTTTTCCCTAGTTAACAACAGTAGGAACATCACGAACTGGATAAGCGGATAAACAAATCCAATCACTAGGAGTGTTCATATTACTCGGGAGTCTGCGACTACTCCTGAAAGTGTTCATACCACTCAGGGGTATGTAGCTACTCCCAATGTATCAATGATGAGCCAGCTAACAATGTATATTCACACTTTTTTTTCTCATTACACTTGCACTAACACAACACCGCAGGGTAAGTGCCTTTATGGCTAGCCATACTATTTTAAGGTTCTGATTAACCCACTGGACACTAAGTGTGATATTAATTACCATATATCATTATATTTGTGCACTGTTAGTTATTTTTATCATATCATATAAATCACTTTATGCTTCAATTGCATTCATATGAGATTGTTAACCATATACTATTCTCATGTGTGTTTATTTTCATGAGAATTTAATTAAATTAAGCCATTCATCATATGCTCATAATTTGGCCATCACATCAAATCACACTTATAATATTTTTTTTCTTCACATTCACACCATATGTATTTTAATATTCACTTTAAGCCATAATATATTAAAATACATCCATTCCACAATTAAATTTTTAAGTTCCAATCACTTTCCACATTATGTAACTATCTCAAAAATTAATACAATTTTCATTTTTCAATCTAGTGAATATTATTACACTTCTCATACCTTAAGTTGATTAAATATTATCAAATACCCAATTAACTATCAATTAACTAAAAATTGATAATCATGTTATAACTATAAATTTTTTTTATAACATGATTAATTCCTATTTTAATACTAGAATTTCTTTTAATACCTTATTAATTATCAAAATATCATATTATCTCCTTAATAGTACAATTCGGCCACCACTCCCTCTTTCACTCATTAACAAATTTCTTCTTAGTTCTAGGGGAGATAGCAAAAAAAAAATGTTTGGACCTCAATAAAAGGTCATGTTGCTGAATTTGAGAGTGGTGTAAGTGAAAAACAGTTAAAAGTGCCTAATTCATCGAAAGTAGCATTGCCATCTAAGCTAAAGAAGAAAACCTAGAATTGAAAAGAAAAGTCGATGCTTGTGATAGTAAATTGGCACAACTGGGAACTGCATTTTTTTGTCAGCAATCTAATTTGCATCATGCATCACTATTTTCAAGTGAATCCCAAACAAAATGAAGCATTTAACTGGTAAGTAAACAATCTATAGTATATAAAAAAAATTCTATAATGTCTTTTTAACTATATGGCGGAATATGGTTTTTTGGAATCTTAATAATTTCTTGTTTCATGATTGTGATTGCATTTTACAATTATTTTCTGCATTGTCTTTCTACATAATTTCTACTCATCTTGTTTGATTTGCAATAAAGAGAAACAAGCAAAGAATAGTAATGTGATAATGTATTGTTATTGTGTTATTAAACTTATAATTGTTTTTTACTTTTTCTTTGCAGCCCCTTCCATTTTTTGAATATTTTGAAGTGCATATATAATTACACTTGTTGGATTTTGGATATTTTGATGTGTATATACTTGTTGGAGATTTGGATATTTAAGGTAAATGATATTTCAAATAAAAAATAAAAAATATTCTTTTGCTATTTGATTTACCATCTTTGTGCATGAATATTAATTATAAATTTATGTTTTCAATTTTACAAGTTTTTAAAATAATGGACAATAAAGATTTTAGATTCATTATGCATCCTTCTAAACATTCTAGATAGATAGATATTGGTATAGATAAAGGATATTTTCCTAAACAAATTTGTATGTGGTGAATAGAATGTCAAACAATTTTGAAATATTGATATATTTTATAGTCAATTTTTTGCAATATATGAAAAAATATATGTATATGCGCGTGTGCGTGCTTGTGTGAATAGTGTATACAATAATATTCAAATAAAATTATTTATATTAATAACTGGATTTACTTTTAGCGAAGGAAATTCCGATTGCTAAAATAAGTTTTGACAATCGGAATTTCCTTCATTGAAAGTGAAGCACAATTGATGAAGGAAAAATTCTATTTCTAAAAGAAATCTTTAACGATTAGATTTCCGTTCGTTGAAAATATAACACAATCAATGAAGGGAAAATCAGGTCACTAAAGATAATCTTTAACTATTGGAATTTCCTTTGTTGAAGGTAGATTGTCTCTTTTATTTGATTATGTTTTAATTAACTAATTTAATTTTTAACTATTTTGATTTAATCAAACTAATTTAATTTTTAATTATTTTGATTCGAATAGATTCGTGAACTGAACGAATGCCTTCTCCAACTAACACAGATTTTTTATGGCTTAAAATTATGAGAAAATACCTACCTGGAACAGGTCGGTGAGAAAAATAGTGGATCAATGCAAAATAGTTATTATATATATTTTTTTTTCATTTTTGCTCTCGTACGATGAAATGGGCACCGTTCTCGCCCATAAACATAAACCGACCGGGTCTTGAGCTGTTTAATTTTATCTCTTCAATTTTATTACTATTAAAATATTGACGAGGTATTATCACAGTTATTGTATTAAATGGCTGTTTGACATGAAAGATCGCATTTGATGGCCCGAGGTTAATGTTACCGGCTTCATTGCTGCATAACGATGAAGGAAACATCTATTTCCTGTGGGCATTAACTTAAAAAAAGCGTTGGCACCGGAAGGCCGGACTATAAAACTTGGGTAATTCGCCGATGATGCTTTAAGAGAAGGAAAGGAACACATAGAGAGAAGAATTTGTTTGGGTAGATGACTGAAAATTGTTAACAATTTATTGTCTTTAGAACCAGAGGTCCGATATGATATGTTGCTCATGAAACTGCTTTTTGTGAAACTAAGGAGATCATATATCAAAACAAAACACTGTCAACGCATCTCATCTTTTTCATCAGCATGGGTATTCTTTCAATCTTCCGCTCATCTCTTCATTGGCACTCCCAGCGGCGACGCAACTTGAAGAGGAAGGGGGCCTTTAATTTTTGAATATATATATATATATATATATATATTAGGGTAGTGTTTGTTAACCTTGAAAAGGTCGAGATGAAAAGAAAATAAAATCATTCTAATTTTTTCGACATTTTCAAGCGTTTGTTAAAAAAAATAGGTCCCATAAAAAATTTTTTGTTAAAAAAATAAGTCCCACAAAAAATTTTTTTTAACTACCTCCATATCTTGACATAGGATCAAGATATGCATATCTTGATCTTTTAAGATAAAAAATAACTAAAAAATTGAAGAAAAATTATTTTTAATTCATCCCAAAAAATTTAACAAAAGATTGGAAAAAATTTTTGAAATGCTTTCTAGTCTTATATTGACTATTTCATATCTTGGTCTGAAAAATATTCCAGCTTTATTCGAAAATTTTTATCTAGATCAATTTAACAAACGCTACATAGATAGATAATTTTGTCCCCCCTTAAAATTTTATTTTTACCTCTTTAACTTATTTTTTTAAGTTTTGATTAATAAAACATTTTATCTTCCCACTTTCATTGAAACAAACATACAAAAACTCTATTTTTCTTTGTATTTTTAAAGAAAAATAAGATAAATTTAAAAAAAAAATAAAAAATACAATAAAGATTTATCTTTAATTGAAAGTTCATAATTTAGTTTTGTAATTTTTTTTGCTTTTATATCTCTTAAATAGTCGCAATATTTCTTTTTTTTTTCTTTTGCATTTTAGAGAACACATATGAAATTTTAGACAAATGTTAATCTAATTAGGTTTTATATTATCTATTTGAATTTATAAAAGCCTTTAAAATAAATAATTAATTCAAACACATCCTAAAAGAAAAAGCTAGTAAAGAAGAAAGAAATAAAAATTCTAAACAAATGCTATCAATAAATGAGATATGGTGAATATAGAGCGACCAATGTTTTGAAATTCGGTTTGATTCGAGCGATCGAACCGGTTGGACAGTGACTCGATAAGAAAATTTGATTGGTCCAACATAAAACTTGAAAAATGAAAAAATTAAAATTGAACCGGATTGGACCGAAAAAACTCATGTTGAACCGAAAAACTGGATTGAACTTTAAAAACTTTTCAAAAAAAATAAAAAATTAGAAACCGGTTTGCTTATTTTATTGTATCTTATACATGTGGTTGGAGAATTATATATTTATATAATTGGATTTATTTTTCTTATTATAATTAATCAAATTTTAATTTTTACTCCATTCAATTAAGCTTGTAAAATATTTTTGCATGAAATTATATATTTTTCAGCATAATTTAGTGTTATTAATTACATCTATTCACGGAACTTGCGGTATTTTATACATATGTTAAATGAATTTATTTGAATGTTTATTTTTGATATTATGTGGATCTATTTAGATTTTTATTAGTTAAGATAATTTATTTGATTTTTATATTTACAAAATTTATTGAACTTAAAATTAATATTTTTATATTGATATTTGATAATTAATAGATTTTTGAATGTATTTTTACATAATGCACGTTTAATTTTTTTGTAAATAATTATATTTAAAAAAATAATAAAAATTTTGAATCGATCCGATCGAACCAATTGATCCATAACTCAATTGGCAAGTCGAGTCGACTACTGAGCCAAATTTCAAAACATTGGGAGCGACATTAACAGTGTTTGGACATTTAATTCTAAAAATTTTATAAACCAAAATTATTTAGTTTTCGTATTATGTCACTAAAAATTTTGTTATATCAGTTTATCTTAATTGATGTATTTGTAGTTACAGACAATTTAAATGGATAAAAAGATTACTTGTATAAAATCAACAGATAAAATATAAAATTTTACATTCTCATATAGAATACCAGCAAATTAAGTAAATATGTTATATAATATCTAAATAATTTTTTTAAATAAATAAAAAAATTAATGTTATTTCATTGTATCCAAATAATTTTTAATAGTTTTGAAATTTTAATTTGTAATTAATAAGTACAGTAACGATTTAGATAAATTTATTAGTTTAATGAATATTTTTTTATTTAATAATTTATTTATAATAATTATGCTATATAGTATTTTTAAGTAGTATTTATATTTTTATCCTCGTTAATTATAAATTCTGGCTTCGCGCTAAGCACGCCCTTGTCTTTTTCAGTTGATTTCTCTCTTTTCACTGAAAAAACAGCTCTTTGTACTACTACTATCGCCAAAAGAAGATGATCAGCTAGACATTGGTTGTGGGTAAATACATTGTTTTAACTTCACCAGCCATATCTCCAAAAGCTTCTTATCTTCCCCATTTTCGTTTCCTATTTCTCCAGCCTCAAAATCTCTTTTACAACTTTGCTTTCGTCTTCTGAATACCAAGAAATTTTCCGGTAGGCGCAAATAAGAAGAGCAAAGGCAATAAGACAAAGCATGGCGCGTGGAAACTGTTTGATTTCACGTTTTTTCGTCATATTAATTAACAAGGCCAGATGTTAAATTTTTATAGAAAAAATAAGCCAGGTGTTGATTAAAAATAACACAAACCTGAGGCGTCAAAAAAATAATTAAAAGGCATTTCCAGGTTAGCAATTTTGAATTGAACGGTTGCGTAGGTTTCGGCACCTGCGTTGGGAATTAGCACTCGGCAAAATGGGATGCATGAATTTTTTTATGTAGTTAATTTAGATGAGAAATTTCGTAAAATACAAGCAATGTTATGGGAATGACATTCTGGAGAAGATCAATTTTATTTTGTCTACTAGAATTAGAGGTGGCAAAGGCCCAACTATCAAAAAAGAAAAAATTATTCAAACATATCCATTTGAATCAATTCAAAATAGTCACATTAAAATTTCATATAGATGTGCATGTTTCGCATGACTTAATGGACATCAATTTCACAAAATGGGTTGATATATCAAATTTATACTAGCTACAATATTTTTCATACCAAGCATGCTTTGTTCAGTTCCAATCCATCCAAGTACAAAATCGACCTTACTTGAATCTAATTTGGCCCATCCTAACCCCTTCCGATCCAATCCACACTTAGTACATTCCGACCTGAAGTTGGTCAAATACGAAATAAGTCTAAATAATATTTTTGCAAATAAAATTCAAATTTTAGTTAGATCTGACCCGAACCTAATTCATTCGGGTTCAATCGAAACTCGACTTGTCTTGATCTGAATCTAGCCTGGTCCGAAGTAGATTTGAATTTTATTAATGCATGATTGCATAGAAATAATCTTCAAATTTTGTTTAAAATCGGCCTTGCCCGAATTTAATCCATTCCGGTTCGACTTGAACTCCACCTGTACCAAATCCAATTCAATTCAATCCAATCCAAGCTTTTATTTTATTTATGAGTCTTGTATAGAAAAAAATTTTCAAATTCAGTTAGGCCCGAACTGAGTCTAATCAAGCCCGAAATAGATTTGGATTTTATTAATCATATTTGTGTAGAAAAAACCTTCAAATTTCCTTTAGACCCAGCCCGAATCCAACTAATTCCAACCTAACCAAAACTCGATCCATCCCGATTTGGCCTGAACTCAGCTTTTCTCAGTCCAAATCTGGCCTAACTCAAAGCAGGTTTGGATTTTATTTATGCAGATTTGTGCAAAAAAAATTAATTTAGTTTAGTCCAGCCCAAATTCGATCCATCCCGATTAGATCCAAACTCAATGCATCTCGGCCCGGTTTGAAATCGGGCCGTGCCAAATCCAACTCAGACTAATTTGAAATAGGTATGTATTTTTATTTATGTAGTATTGTGTAGGAAAAAAACTTCAAACTCCAATTAGACTAGGTCCAAACCCAATCCATCCCGGTCAAGCCCAAACTCTATCTAATTCGAAGTAGGCCTAAATTTTATTTATGTAGACTTGTAAAAAAAAAAAGGGAGTTTTACAAAACTACCCAAAAAACAGAACTTATGCTTAAAAATACCTCTACCTTTATTTCATTTTTAACATTACCTTTTTTAAAATTTATATTTTTAAAAATACCACTTTTTTAATCCAACCCAAACTCACCCTCTTCTTCGTTCTTCTTCATGCTCTCAAAATCAGATCCAATCTAGGTATTCTTCTCAGACATTGGAATCTCTACACTCTCGATTTCGATTCTCTTTCTTCCGGTGCCCCTTCCGCCGTAAATTTCAACATCCCTTTAAGCACCGGTGGTGGCATAGAAGCTTTGGGTTCCTGTAATGGGTTGGTTGCGTTGCCACCTGCCAAGTAAGTTTTTTGGTTTTCTTTGATTTCATTGTTCTTATTAATTATAAGATATATTGTTCTTAATACAACATGTAGAACATGATTAAGAGAAAAGGAAAAACTTGGATCTGGAACTGCGAATCGGCAGATAGAAAATATTTTATAGTAATTTCGAGTCCATTATTTATTCTTTTTGTAATTATTATTCCGTAAACCAAATTGTTTTGCCATTGAAATGTTGGAATTTTCATGGCTTTGGTTTGGTTGTCGGCAGCAGAGAAAAAGAACAAAACATAAAGAATCTTAACTTATCTCGAGAGCCAAACAAGAAAAGGAAAAGACAATCTACAGCTAAGCAACCAAATACTTCACATGCGAATATTATAATTCAGTTGTCCTAAATAATAATCATTCAGCAGATAAAAGAAAAGATAAAATAATGAATAAAATTTAGCTCTTTTTGTTGACCATATATAAATTAAAATGCGATTAATCAAATATCATAATTAGTTGAATTTTAAAAAAAATATTCTTTTCAGGGCACAAGTTATGGGTTGGCCACCAATTTGGTCTTTCCGTAAGAATGTAATGACAGTGCAGAAAAACAATGACAAAAGCGAACAGAGCTCCACTGCCAACACCTCTTTCGGCGGAAGTTGGGGTGTAGCTTTTGTGAAAGTGAGCATGGATGGTGGATGTTCTTACTATATTTCATTTTATTTTTCCAATACCGTTGAATACTTGAAGTACCATTTACAAGGCTTTACATGAAGTATGAAGCAGAGTAGCTTTTCTTTTGTTTTCTTATTCTCATGTCAGTTATGTACTGCTGGATTTACTTCTGATTATATTGTTATCTGTTTAACAATTGGGAAAAACAAGTAATTATGTGATAAGAATTTTGAGCTGAATTTTCTCATTTGCCTATGTGGATTCTTGTGAAGAAAAGCATTGTGTCTGCTTTTTCTTAAGGCCAACAGTTTTGAGTTTTCTTTTCATGTTCTCTTTGCCGATTAAAATGAAATTGAGTGGGATTTAAATCCTTTGGTTATGCTTTTGAGGTTTAGTTGAAATTTGGTATACAAAATGGTATACCTAGGATACCGCCTGATATACCAAAAAATAAAAAATATTTATATTCTGAAATTTGGTATACCTGATATATCGGCTGGTATACCAAAAAAATAGAATATGTTTATACTATGTAATATGGTATACATGATATACCGCCTGGTATACCAAAAAATAAAACATGATTTTCTTTCACAAAATTGAATTTAAGTATATGTTTTTTTTTTGTATTTAAGCTTTAACAATATAATATATGCACATCCAATAATTGAAATACAATTATCAATAATAAATTCTTTAACATTAGAAGAGCAACCACTTTTATAATTGGAAAAAAATATTTCTAAAATGATGCATTATGTGAGCATATTGAGCAAATATACTATTGAGAAAACAAGAGATAGGGATAAAGAAGAAGAATTGGATAAAAATCACAATTACCACAACCATCCTCGACAAAATAATTACAATTGAATGATAAATTTTACCTTATAAATTACAATCAATTTCATATTTGAAATTAACTTACATATATGATCAAATAATAATCCATTATTAGTGTCCTATAAACATTAGTACATGGAAAGATACAAACCATATGAAAATAATTTTTATTTTCCATTTGTAATCCACTTATCATGAACATTCCGAATTTGATAATTTTTATTTACTTATCATTAAATATAGTCCACTTTTTTTAGCTTTAATTAATAGTTAAAAAAGTCTATTATTAATATTTAGTTTAGCATTTTGAAATATATAATATAATTTTAATTTTTTTAAACTGGTATATCGATGGTATACCTGGTATACCACCTGGTATACCCTGTATATCGGTGGTATACCTTCAATTCTAGATTTAGATATACCAGTGGTATACCTGGTATACTAGCTGGTATACCGACGGTATACCTAGTATACCGGTGGTATACCAAAATCTAGAATATTATTTTCAATTCTGAATTTTGGTATCCCACCAGTATACCTGGTATACCATTGGTATTCCAAAATCCAGAATACAATCACAATTCTGGATTTTTGTATTCTGGATTTTGGTATACCAAAATCAAAAATAAAATTTAATTTTGATTATCATTCATAAAAAAGTAAAAACAACAAATAAACCTCCACTCTCTACCATATCTTCAATTTCATCACATAATTTTGATTTAAACATAAGGTTGGTTACAAAACTATTCAAATGAAGAATAAAATAAAAAAATAGAGTTTGCATTTTAAACAAAAACAAAAAAATTGATGTATTAAGTATGGTAAGAAAGCCAAGCCAGTGACTGGTCCAAGTTACATGCCACTGTAAACCAGTGCCAAAGATCTACTCCTCTCAGATACATGAACCCATTTGGACATAATGTTTAATGGCAGGCATAGCAACACCCTGAAACAATATTACAAAAAAAAAAGGATATGAGAAACAATGCCTAACATAAACAAAGAAATGCAAGTAGAATCATATGCATTACCCAATTCATAGTGTAACCATAAGAAATTTTGCACTTACCTCACCAATTCCCATGAAAGCACGGACAACAAGTAGGAAAGGCAACCCAAGTTTTGCAGCAATGGGAGTGAGAGCTGTGGCAATAAACGACCAAACTACACCAAAACCCAAAACCAGCTTCCCTCCCACTGTATCTTCCCAAATGCCTCCAGCAATATGTTACTGAGTACCAATCAGTAAAAAAGATAACACCATATTTATCAGTCTAGAAACATAGACGGAATAACCTCAAAACCTAGTTCATGAAGTTAGCTGGTGTGTAGGTTATGAAGTGGTCCTTAACCTCATCAGAAGGTGATTAAAGATTAATGAAAAATAACTGTTCTATTAAAATTTGAGTATGATCAACGCCGAACTCCCTAAATGTGAATAAAGTCTAGATAGTAATGTACAACCAATAAACTAATAATTTATTACTTGGGTGAGAAGAAATCCCCAGAAAAAGGAAGATTGAATTAGACCAACAGTAGATGGGTTCCAATGATACTCGACAGACATAGGAAGTATGGCAATGCTCATATTAGCCTGCCAAACAGAATCTACTAAATCAAACAGGCCTACCATGATAAGCTGAAATATCTCTACTTTTGACTGATTACTGAAATTGTAATTATTAATCAATGAAAAATGAAGAAACTTCATGCTATATGTAATTAAAGATTTCGTTTAATAATTAAGAACACCCACAAAATGCATAGACTAGTCCAAAAGAAAAATAATGAGTCAAAATAACACTTATTAGAGTTGTGATCTAACTAGCACACGAGGCTAAGAAAGGAGCACATGCATCTAAATACTAACATATCTTTTATAATCAATTAATGTTGCATGATATCATTAGCTTTATATTTGTTCCACAAAGGTGAGCTCATGAAATGTTAGCATCAGTTGTAATTCAAAAATTCAATCCTTTGAAATGTTAGCATCAATGGAATTCAGAAATTCAATCCTTTGAAATGTTCAATTCTATATATAATTAAAAATCCAGATTTCTTACTAAATTGGCATGATAACTAACAAATCCCAAGTGATAATAATATATAAAGAAGAAAAGAAAAACAGCAAAATTAAATAAATAAAATTGATAGTTAAGATAATTTTCGTGTCAACTAATTCTACCTTACTTTACTGGCTTACAAACAACTAACAAATCAAATTCAACCTCAGCGGCAATGTCCTATAATAAACACAATAGAATACATAATTCAACCTCATATGAGATGAAGAAAGGTGGGGCACAAGCAAGAGAAAGCATCTTAAATGAACAAACCTTCTTGTGTTATTTCCTGTACATGGCAGTCGATGTAAGCTTCGATGGCTTCAGGCAGTTGTGGAAGTACCTCTTACATTTTGAATTAGCAAAGACGAAAACCTTTATCAATCAAAGAGCAAATTACTGTTTAGGTCTTTCGTATGGCAAGGAAAATAAAATGGTAAAAAATTGCAAGTGCAAAAGCAGCATCAAACAGCAATCTGAAAAGAATTGTTAACCTGAGAATCAGAACGAACAAATCTGATACACTTTCCAAGGTAAATCTTGGCACCACTAAAGCAGCAAAGCTCATTCCTGATATGCCATTACAAGTAATACATTAGACCAAGTTAAATAACACCTAAACCACTAAATGCAGACAAATCAATTTGGAGCATTTTGATGCTAAATCAAATGATATTAGTCTAATTCCACCAATTAAGTACAAAATTTCGGCAAATTATCATTTAAGCAGCAGCTAAAGAGAGATAAATAAGCAAGAAATTAGAGCATACTATGTCCATGTTGCAAAGAAGAAGCGTAGAAACACAAGATAACAATAACCCATCGTTTTGATAACTCTCACCACCAAGGCGACGAACTGCTCGTCCCATCACCACACAAAACGGCATCATCTAAAGAATCCTTAAACTTCAACGATTCTGACGCCGATTCAGATACATCATACGGCTCCAACTTAACATCCGCGTACACTTTCCCAAAATCACTCCAAACAGAATCCCTTACAGAAACGCAAAAAATGTCGATGTTATACCAAAATCAATAATAAAATTTTATTTGTCGCTTATTTGTGAAGATTGTGACTGAGAAATAGGCAAAAATCGGCAAGAAACTAATATGAGCAGAAGAAATGGGCTACCAAATTAGGGCTTAAAATGAGAAAACGGCATTTTTAAAAATAAAAAATTAAAAAAAGGTATTTTTAAATATGTTTAGAAGATGACCGTATTTTTAAAATTTAGGATTAAAAAAATGGTATTGTGTGCAATTTCCTCAAAAAAAAACTTCAAATTTCAATATGGCTTGCCAGAATTCGACCCATACCGGCCCAGTCTGAACTTGATAAAGCCCTTCTGAATCCAACCATATCAAATTCAACCCAGTGCAGCCTAAAGCAATCCTTATTTTATTTATGCATGTTTGTGTAGAAAAAAAATTGGCAAAGTTCGATTAAATTCGGCCAAATTTGGCCTAGCTCATTTAGTGTGTTAAGATTGAATTTTCATTAAAAAAAAAGTTAAATAGATTTACACACAATTTTGCCTATTAGGGCTACCATGAGATCCATTTGGGTCACCATGGCCATGCGCCTATTTGAGCCATTATATAGCAAATTTATGAATTAACTCAAATCCATCTAACCCGTTTAGGCATTGGTTAATTTATATTCCATAAATAATGACCTATTGACAACCCGTTGATTTTTTACTTAGCCTAAATCCACCCAAACTCCAGCCATTTGCCACCTATAACTAGAATAAATGTAGACCATTTTTGGTCACTTCTTAAAGAAACGCTTGTATCTATAGATGCAAGTGTTGGAAAGAAAAACATAGAGTGGCCTCTAAGTCAGTCAAGTTATCAAGAAGATATATAACCATGGAAGTTCCACAAATTCTTCGCATGAACGAAGGAGATGGAGAAAAAAGCTACTGCAAAAACTCATTATATCAGGTTTGATGATAAACTTGATACTTAATGTAATTCCAGCACCACAAATCATACGCTTCTTTTTCTCTTAATTTGATGCAGAAGAAAGTAATTTTGACAGCCAAGCCTATTTTAGAAGAAAGCATAACAGAATTATGTGAAAAAAGCTTATCAGAATGTTTAAAAATGGTGGACATGGGTTGCTCGTCAGGACCAAATACATTCTTGCCATTATGGGAAATCATCGAAACAATCGATTCTACGTGTGCTAAATTGAATAAAAAACCACCAGCATTGGAGTATTTCCTGAACGATCTTCCAGGGAATGATTTTAACACCATTTTCAGATCGCTGCTTGAGGAATTTCATCAGAAACTAAAGAAAGAAAAGGGCGCAAAGTTTGAGCAATGCTTCATAGCTGCAATGCCTGGAAGTTTCTATGGAAGGCTTTTTCCAGAAAATTCGCTCCACTTTGTTCACTCTTCTTATAGTCTCCATTGGTGCTCTCAGGTACAGCATTAACATTTATTCGTTCAACTGGGTTTTTCAATCAGAAAATTAAACTAAATACAGTAGTGGGTATATATTTGAAACAGATTAAAGGGCTTGTAAGTGAATCTGGGATTCACCTGAACAAAGGGAATATCTGCATTGCGGAGTCAAGCCCAGCAAGTGTTCATAAAGCCTATTCGGAACAATTCGAAAGAGATTTTATGATGTTCTTAAGATCACGTTGGGTAGAGATGGTGGCTGGCGGCCACATGGTGCTCACTTTCATGTCCAAAACTAATAAAAATCCTTATTGCAAGTATGGTTGCGAAGCATTGGGCTTAATCGGGAGTTGTCTTAAAGACATGGTTAACCAGGTACGTAACTTTTAACTGTTTGGTGATTGACAATCAACAAGTGAGAAGCAGATATTAAGCTTTCTCTAAACTCAGGGCATGACAATATCTCTCATGCATCAAATTAATGATTTATATGTTAATTTAAGATGAACCAATTTGGTGCAGGGGATAATTGAAGAATCAAAGTTGGACGGTTGCAACTTCCCAGTGTATGGTGTATCAGCAGAAGTAAGAGAAATGATTGAAAGGGAAAGTTGGTTTAGGATTAGAGGAATAGAAAATTTTGAATTAAAATGGGATGCCAACATGGAAGATGGTGAGTACGGTGAATTGGCGTCTGATAAATGCGAAAGAGGGAAATATGTGGCAAATTACATGAGAGCTGTTGCAGAACCCATGTTAGCTGCCCATTTTGGAGATGCCATTATTGATGATTTATTTCAAAGATTCTCATTGAAGGCTGCTGATTATTTGGAGAAGTCTTGTTGTTTCCATTATTAAAAATTGAATGCCTTTCTGTTCCATATCATTAATTATTTGCCAGAAAACATTATGGATACCTTCAACTTTAGACATTTTCGGCTATTAAATTTCTATCTTTTTCTTTTTATTTATTTATTTATTTATATATTTTATTTTACTTTTTTCAAGATTGAAAGAAAGAACGGTGACTGAATTTCTAAATTTTGGTTGTATCACATTGAATTCTTAAGTTTTACTATTGTTAGTACACATTTATTTCTAATTAATACAACTAAAAATTTCGAAAAAAAATATTTCAGGGATGAATACCGATTTAAAATCGAATAATTTAAGATAAATTAAAAATCAAAATTCATGATTTGTCAGCCCCATTCTCATTTTCATTAATCGAGCAACAACACATATCAATATCATTTTCATTGACCTCCTTAGACTATTGTCACAATCAAATATTATTTTATTTATGAACTGAATTCTAAGTTGAGTTTGTTTGATTGTATTGTACCGCATGGCATATAGGGAGTAAATTAGTTTCATTTCTTTAATTTCTTGTATCATTTTATATCCATTTATACGAGAAGCATTTTAATTTCCCTTTATTTTTGGCTTTATGAAGTTTCAATGAAATTGAATCTTTAATTTAGGTGTATTGAAAATAATGCTAATAGAGAGAGAGAGAAAAAAATCATGATATTCACATATAAATGTGATGAAATCTATAGGTAAAACAATTTATCTCAATTAAAATTTAAAACTTATATGGCAATTTTAATTGTTTTAAGATTTTATTTTGCTAATACTGATTTTTCAAATATGAAATTTGTCCAATTGAATTATAAATAATTTAATTAACTATCAAAATAAATTTGAATAAAACTTTTAATTATACCAAAAATCAAATTATAAAGGATGCGATATTATTGAAATAATTCCGTATATCTGGTATTTCTTTTATGGGGAACAGAAATCTAATCCGCATCTTATATTGATTCCTATCTCAATCTCTTAAATGATGAGATACAGTAAACTTGGTTTTAATGTTTTGAAAATTAATTTCATAATCAAGTTTACATTTTCGGGTTAATTTCATTTAAAAATACTGGATTTATTCACTTATATTGAAAAAATTAAAAACTATATATTTTTAATACGATATACTTAAATTCATCCATTTTAATTTAAAAAGTAATTTTATTTGAAAATCTGCCACAATATACCATTGGCATAATAACTCATCAGGATACATGTAAGAAAATGACAAATCATATGGCACATAGAATGTAGATTCATGGGGCAAACTTGCTATTTTTTTTGTTTGCTTGATAATGTGTCAATTTTTTAAACGTGTGTTGATTAATTGGCACCCATATTCTACATTCTATTAAAGTTTTGGTCGATTTTTAAATAAAATTACATTTTAAATTAAAATTACATTGGGATATTTTTGTGTTATAAATTTTTTGTGTGTGTATTTTCATTACAAGTGCATAAATCTAATGACTGGAGATCAAATTAAATCCGTTCTCGTCCATAAAAAGAAATGTTTTAAATCATTGATATTGGTTAAGTAAATGAAAATAATTATAATTATAATGATAATTAATGATCATATACGCTAATGAGTTACTGACCGTAAGGCAAGATCCAATGTCGATTATCGAGATGAGTAATTGCGACAATTCCTTCAATGTGATTGCCGAATGATACTTCAGCTAGGTATGTAAACGGACCTAAATCTTTCTGTATCAAATCAAAATATTGAAGAAAAAAATTTAAAATTGAACTGTATCGTTAATTTTTTTACTAAAATCGAATCGAATCGAATTTTACCGTTGACTTTATTTGAAACGGATCTGGATATTTTATCTAAAATCAAACTGATAATCATATTGAACCGTACTGAATTATCTTATGCTGAAAGAACAGATATTTATTAATTAATTATTATATATAATACTAATAATTTATATATAAATATTACTTATAATTTTTATTATATATGTACTACATAAATTTAATTTCATAATTATTTAAATTATATATTTTAAATTTTTAATATACAAATTTAAGATAATAATTAGTTAATAAATTAAATTAAATATTTTAATTATTAAGAATAAAAATTTAATTATTATAATAATCATTATATATATATGAATATGAATATATAACTAAAATAATTTATATTTAATTTAATTTATCTTTAATATCACTCAACTACTATTTTATTTTATTTATAAACATCTATATTGATATGTAAGTTAATAAATTTATCATATAAGTACTTTATCAATTAATTTTATTTACTTTGAGTATCGATTATATATTTTTAGGACAATATCTTTATGAATATCTAAATTAATAATGTAATTAAATATATTTATTATATATAATGAAATATTACCAATTATTATATTATGTAATTATATAATTATTTTACCAATTAATTTCATTTATTTTTAGTGTTATTCAACTAGTATTTATATATTTTCGTACAATACCTATATTAATAATGGAGTTATAAATCAATAATGTGATTATATATAGTTATTTTATATAAAAATTTTATCAGTTAATATTTATATGAGTATTTAATTATCTTATCAATTATCTTTATTTATCTTTATATCATGAATGATTAAATGTACTTATATGAATACATATACTCTCAGTATCACTTAACTAACATTCATTAATTTTTTCACAATACCTGTATGAATAATTGAGTATTTAAATTAACAATATAATTATTATATTAATGAAAATTTGCCAATTTATATAATTATGTATGTATATAATCATCTTAACAATTAATTTTATTTTCTTTCAATATCACTCAACTAGTATTCATCTATTTTTACACAATATTTTTATGAGCAATTGAGTATGCAAATTAACAATATAATTATATATAATTATTATATTAATGAAAATTTACCAAATAGTGTAATTATATATGTATATAATCACCTTACCAATTAACGTAATTATATGAATATATAATCACATTAGCAATTAATTTCATTTCCTTTCAGCATCAATCAACTAAAATTCATTTATTTCTACACAATACTTATATAAGTAATTAAGTATTTAAATTAATAATGTAATTGTATAAAATTATTATATTAATAAAATTTTATAACGTATTATATGAGTATATAATCATTTTACCAATTAATTTCATTTATTTTTAGTGTCATTTCATTTATTTTTAGTATGAATATATAACTAAAATAATTTATATTTAATTTAATCTATCTTTAATATCACTCAACTACTATTTTATTTTCTTTATAAATATCTATATAGATATATAAGTTAAGCAATTTATCACATAAATACTTTATCAATTAATTTCATTTACTTTGAATATCAATTAACTAATACTCATCTATTTTTAGGACAATACCTATATGAATATCTAACTTAATAATTTAATTAAATATATTTATTATATATAATAAAATATTGCCAGTTAATGTATTAAATGAGTGTATAATTATTTTACCAATTAATTTCATTTATTTTTAGTGCTATTCAAATAGTATGTACATATTTTCATATAATACCTATATTAGTAATGGAGTTGCAAATCAATAATGTGATTATATACAGTTATTATATATAATAAAATTTTATCAATTAATATAATTATACAACTATATGAGTATGTAATTACATTATCGATTAACTTTATTTAATTTTATATGATGAATGATTGAATGTACTTATATGAATACATATACTCTAAATATTACTTAATTAGAATTCATCTATTTTTACACAATATTTATATGAGTAATTGAGTATTTAAATTAACAATATAATTATATACAGTCATTATATTAATAAATTTTTACCAATTAGTGTGTGCGTGCGTGCGTGTGTATGTGCGTGTTTATATAAATATATATATATATAGTATATATATATATATATATATATATCATATATATATATATATATATATATATATATATATATATATATATATATATATATATGGTATCACTCCACTAGTATTCATCTATTTTTGCACAATATTTATATGAGTAATTGAGTGTGCAAATTATTATATTAATAAAATTTTGTCAATTAGTGTAATTATATATGTATATAATCACCTTACCAATTAATGTAATTATACGAGTATATAATCACATTAGAAATTAATTTCATTTCCTTTCAGTATCACTCAACTAGCATTCATCTAATTTTGCATAATACATATATAAGTAATTAAGTATTTAAATTAACAATATAATTGTATATAATTATTATATTAATAAAATTTTACCAATTAATTTAATTATATGAGTATATAATCACCTGAGCAATTAATTTCATTTTTTTCAATATTACTCAACTGACATTTATCTAGTTTTACACAATACCTATATGAGTAATTGAGTATTTAAATTAATAAGGTAATTGTATATAATTATTATATTAATAAAATTTTACCAATTAATGTAATTATATACGTATATAATCAATTTAGAAATTAATTTCATTTTATTTCAGTATCAACTAATATTCATTTATTTTTGCACAATATCTATATGAATAATTGAATATTTAAATTAATAATGTAATTGTACAAAATTATTATATCAATGAAATTATATCAATTAATTTAATTATATGTGTATATAATTACCTTAATAATTAATTTTATTTCTTTTCAGTAGCACTCAAGTAATACTATATGATTATATAAATTAATAATATAAATTATATATAGTTATTATATATAATAAAATTTTAATTGTACATTTATAAATGAATTTATAAATAAGAAAAAATTAAAATTTTTTGGAGCAAATGAAAAATTAAATTTGAAAATTTTTAGGAGGGAATATTTTTTATTTTGAGTTTTTAGGGGGAATTAACATTTTAACTTAAGAAATTTATAGTTTTTTTAAATGTTAAAAAATAAATTATTTAAGGAAAAAAATTAAATTAGAACAGTTGCCCTTTCCCTTTTGCTCCCTTCCTCGCCACCTACCTCTTCGCCTCTCACTACTGCACTCCGCCTCTCACCATTGCGCTCCGCCTCTCACCATTGCGCTCCGCCATCCGCCTGTCATCACTGCCTTCTTGCTTTCCTTGGTGACAGGTTCTACTCTATGTTTTCATGTTCTTTTTTTCTTTCTATTTTTCCTTTTTGTTGTCGATATGCCTTTTGATGGACTCTTGTTTAGATATCAGCTTTTGAATGTTTCATCAAGCATGAACTAGTGAGTAACTTTTTTTCCATTTGATTTTTCATATTCCTATATGATAACAACCGGTCTGTTGGGCCGTTCAACGGTCTGGGATAAACCAAAGACCTCGACCAAAAAGAGCCCGGCAAACCGACCTAATGCTAAACTCCTCGGGAGCGTCTAGCCGAGTTATAGACCGGCAACAGGCTAGCCCCGAAAACAACTCCACCACATTGGACAGACAACCGCCACTAACCCACGTTCCCTCAAGATTCGTCGATAATGGGTTAGTGGCCGATAAAAATGAAAAACTCCTCCCATTAGCTCCGGGAAATGCGTTAAGTCCACCTATAAAAGGAGCAAAGACAGGTATGAAAAGGTGACTTAATTTCTTGCCAAAAAAATCCCTTATCCTTTCACTCAGAATCTCTAACTTGATCGTCGGAGGCTCCCTTATCGAAAACCTGCCGGTCCATTGTTTGCCTTTTGCAGGTGTTCGAAATCGCCAGGAACTCGCAATGCATTTTTTCTTGTCATCATTTGGTGTGGTGAGCGTGGAACGTGGACCTTTTCCCAGATCTCAACCCAAACACTTCCCAGCCAGAAAACCAAACACCCAATCCCACTCTGCCAGGAATGTTGTAATTCCTCCCTCAACCCAACGACCCAGTCTCAGCTTCTTCAGTCACAACAATCCCAACTATTACTCCTAGCATTACCCCGCAAATGGCCCAATCACTCATCGCCACGCTATCAGCAATCGTAGCACAGGCTCAACCTCAACCATCGCCCCCGCAAAACACCAATATGCCTCACCCTTCTCAGCCTCCTGCTCGGGAAACCTTATCCCCAGCATTACCTCAAAACCCCAACTCCACTATCACCCTAACTACCGAACAATTTCCGCCTTTTGGACGACATAATCCAAAGGCAACAAAACTAAACTACCCTTCAATACTAAGGCAGTTTCCGATCACCCCTCTCTCGCAAAATATTAGCCGCTCCATTCCCCAATATTCGCCTCCCTCACCTCAAAACCTACAGCGGAAACATTGATCCCCGAGCTCATATTGACCAATTCCAGCACACTATGCTAGTCTTCACAGCCGACGACTCAGCCTTGTGCAAGATCTTCCCCTAAACCCTAGCCGACTCAGCCCAAATCTGGTTTCGAAACCTGCCATCACATTGTATTCAGAACTTCAAACAGTTCAGTGACATGTTCGTCGCCAAGTTCGTGGCCGCCATTCGCCCGAATAAGGTGTCTGCCGATCTCAACCTGGTACAATAGGAAAAGGGCGAATCACTACGCGCCTACGTGGAAAAGTTCAATGATGTAGCCATGGATATACAGAATCTGAACCTGGAGGTCGCCATTAATGCCCTAATCCGAAACACAAGGTGTCAGGATTTCAGCGACTCCCTAAGCAAGAAACCACCGAATGACTTTACTGAGCTCATGTTCCGAGCACACAAGTACATCCATATGGATAAGGCTTGGCATCTCCGCCATGCCTCCCATAGGTCATGGGCTTCTGAGAAGGAGGGTGGAGACAGCACAAGATTCACTCGAGAAGGAGGAAATCCTAGCAAGGCAGACCAAAAGAAGTACCGAGGAGGCAACTGGACTAACATGTCATATGCCATCACCACTCCCCGCCCAGACAACAAAAAAGATGAAAGATTCACACCTCTAACAGCATCTCGAAAATAGATTCTATCTTGGTTAAAACAGAACGGATAGGTTAATTGGCCACGACCCATGAGGGAAGATCCGAACCGAGACCAGAACCTTTATTGTGCTTTTCATAGAGATAAAGGCCACGAAACCGAAGAGTGCAGGTAACTCAAGCAGGAAATCGAGCATCTTGATCGGAAGGGAGCCCTTGCTCGTTTCACAAAGCAAGACAAAAGAGGGAAAAGATAGAGGTCGCCATCTCCTCAACCGAACAGAACCAATAGCAGAAGGCGAACACCCGCTGGAGTCATACATATGATCGCCGGAGGTGAACAACGAGACCATTCCCGAAAGAGGAAGTCCAAGGAGGTCATGTCCGTTGGGCGAGGAAAAAGCTCGACTACAGAGGTGATCCAATTTTCAATGGCCGATGGCGCACATGTCCGGCATCCGCACACAGAGGCCCTAGTTGTTGATGTAGTCATTCAAGACTTCCTGGTTCAGCAAATTCTGGTCGACATAGGGAGTGCAGTCAACCTCATAACAGCTCAAGCATACCGAGCACTGGGGATGTCAGACCACAGGCTCAAGGAAGTCAGTGTCCCCCTTATTGGTTTGTCTGGAGTACCTGTTAGGGTAGAAGGGCTAGTTAATCTACCCATACAGCTCGGAGACGATGCAGTGGTTTGTGCTTGTCGGGCAGATTTCATGGTGGTTGATATCCCGCTGTCTTACAATGTGATATTCGGCCGACCCCTACTGTCTGAAGTGGGCGCCTATATCTCCGTGAAAAAACTTGGTGCTTAAGATCCCCACAGAGGAAGGAGTGGCCATTTTGAGAGGAAATCAGAAAACGGCTCGGAAGACGTACTTGACCATGCTCAGAGGGGCCAATCAAGGCCTTCCCCTTGATGCAATAGATGTACCAGAAAAAGAAGAACGAAGGGCGGAGCCAGCAGAAATGCTGCAGGTAGTCGAACTAGAGCCAGGCAAAAAAATTCAAATATCTACGGGAAAGACAGATGCGGAGAAAGAAGCTCTACTCTCAACCCTCAGGGAGTTTATGGATGTTTTTGCCTGGAGAAACTCGGACATCCAAGGGGTTAAAAAGGACTTAGCTGTTCACTCACTGAATGTCCAGCCAGAATGCAAGCCAGTAAAGCAAAAGAAGAGGAATTATGCCCCAGAGAGACAGTTAGCCATTGAGCAAGAGACGACAACTTTGCTCGATAGTGGTTTCATCAGGGAGATATTCTATCCGGACTGGCTGGCAAATGTGGTTCTTGTCCGGAAAAGCAGCGGCAGGTGGAGGATGTGTGTTGATTTCACCGATCTTAACAAAGCATGCCCAAAAGATTGTTATCTGCTGCCAAACATAAACACACTCGTGGACTCAACAGCGGGGTTTGAAGAGTACGCCTTCCTCGATGCCTCGGCAGGCTATCATCAGATCCCAATGGCCCGCACAGATGAAGAGAAAATGGCGTTCATCACCCACAGGGGAACCTACTGTTATCGGGTCATGCCCTTCGGATTGAAGAATGCAGGGGCCACTTACCAAAGGCTGATGAATAAGCTATTCGTCGATCAGTTGGGGAGAAACATGGAGATCTATTTGGACGACATGATTGTAAAAAGCTGAGCTTCGAAAGATATGTGCACTGAGTTGAAGGAGACTTTCCAAAGACTTCAGGAATCAGGCTTGAAACTCAACCTCGAAAAGTGTGCCTTTGGGGTCCAGTCCGGAAAATTCCTTGGCTTCATGATATCGAAGAGGGGGATCGAAGCAAACCCAGAGAAGATCAAAGCGATCGTAGCCATGGACCCGCCTAGAACAGTACGGGAAGTACAAAGACTGAACGGAAGGATAACAGCTTTGGGCAGATTCATTTCATGCTCGGCCAAATGGTGTTTGCCTTTCTACCGAGCCATTAGAAACCTCAAGAACTTTGCCTGGACGGAAGAATGCCAACAAGCATTTCAGGCCTTGAAGAAGTTCCTCTCAACACCATCACTGCTCAGCAGGCCATTAGCGGGTGAAGTCTTATACCTCTACCTGGCCGTCTCAACTGGTGCAGTTGGTTCAGTGCTGGTCCGAGAAGAGAATGGCCAACAGTTTCCCATTTACTACACCAGCAAAGTACTTTGGGGAGCCGAACTAAATTACCCCATCCTAGAGCAGCTGGCCCTCGCACTCATTATAACAATAATAAAGCTCCGACCGTACTTTCAGGCCCACACAATTTCGGTACAGACAAACACAAACTTGAGGAAGGTGTTACAAAGGCCAGAATGTTCGGGCAGATTAACAAAATGGGCCGCCCGTCTAGGAGAATTTGATGTTCGGTTTGAGCCGCAAACATCCATGAAAGCACAGGTGTTAGCTGACTTCGTTGTCGAGTTACATGAACCTGTTCCCGAACCAGAGAAAGTATCGTGGAAGCTATATGTCGACGGAGCCTCGAGTTCGGAGGGAGCAGGGATCGAAATAATTTTGATGAGTCCATTGTTAATCAAAATTCGAGCCATGGCACACCTAACCTTCCCGGCCTCCAACAATGTGGCAGAGTATGAAGCCCTTTATTACGGGCTGCAGTTGGCAAAAAAAAGCTAGTATCAATAGCTCGGTTGACACTTCAGACATCGTTTCCATCATCATCTCGCGCCCCACCTAAGAGACCTATCAGGTTCAAGTTCAGGAGCCAATGGAAGGTTGGCGCTTACCCATTTATCAATACTTGAGGTCGGGAACTTTGCCAGAGGACCGAACCCAAGCCCAAAAAATAGTTCAGAAATCGAGCTTATATGCTGTGATGGACAACAAGTTGTACAAGAGATCTTTCTCCAATCCGTGGTCTTTATGTGTGAGCAATGAAGAAGGAAACTACATCCTCAGAGAAATTCATGAAGGAATATGTAGGGCCCATGAAGGCACACAAGCCCTAGCTCGAAAAGCTCTTTTACAGGGGTATTATTGGCCGACCATGGAGGCTGATGCTAAGACTCTGGTCCAAAGATGCGACAAATGCCAAAGGTTTGCAAACATTCCACACCAAAGCTCGGCAAAGCAGAAACCAATCCACAGCCCATGGCCTTTCGCCTAGTGGGGCATTGACATACTGGGCTCTTTCCCCCGAGCAACAGGATAGAGGCGGTTCCTGGTGGTAGCAGTGGACCACTTTACCAAATGGGTGGAAGTAGAGCCACTTTCAACCATTACATCGGCGAACATCCTCAAGTTCCTGAACAAAAGCATCATAACGAGGTTCGGTATCCCCCACTCAATTATATCTGATAATGGCAAACAGTTTGATTGTCAGGCTTTCAAGAACTTCTGCTCGGAGCTAAAGATCCAGTTGAACTCCACCTCGGTTTACCATCCGTAATCCAATGGGATGACCGAAGTGACGAACAGAACTATCTTATCCGGACTCAAGAAAAGGCTTGAAAATGCCAAAGGCCTGTGGACCGAAGAGCTTAACAATGTGCTATGGGCCTATCGAACATCACCCCGGTTAGCAATAGGGATGACACCATTCGCACTCACATACGACACTGAAGCAGTAATTCCTTGTGAGATAGGGATCCGAGGAGTCCGAGCATCTTCCCCCAATGCAGAGAATAACGTGGGTCTGACGTATAATTTAGATCAGCTCGAAGAAAAGAGGGAGTATGCCCAGATACGTTCTGCGGCATACTAGCAGCGCATGGTGGCTTACCACGACCGTAGGATCAGGCCAAGGTCCTTCAGAGTCGAGCAAATGGTACTAAAAAGGTTATGTCTGCTTCCACATCGGTAGGGATAGGCAAGCTGGATCCTAACTGGGAAGGGCCATACATAGTCCGGGAAGTAAGTCAGAACGGGGCTTACAGGCTAGAAGACGTCGCGAGAAAATGAATTTCGCACTCCTGGAATGGACTCAACTTCAAACCATACTATCAGTAGCACGGCACACATCGCGCCATACTTTGTACCGGTTTATGTTTCATCTTCTTTAATTTTTTATCGTGTCATTGTTTCTTATTCTCTATCGCAATTGATTGCCATGATGTTTTATCCTCATTGCAAGTCCGGCAGATGTTTCTGCCTGTTGGACACAAGATTAATGAACAACATATTCTGGGCAAAATACTTTGTCAAATTTATAACAGGATATATCCACAAGCTCGGCATTGTCGCCAATAAAGCCCTGTCTATAAATCAAGTTCGGCACTATACGTCGCTAAACTTGCTAACGAGGCTAAGTATGCCTATGGTTAAAAGGCTCGGCAACTTTGCCAAAATTGCCTTATTATCAAATCAAGTTCGGCACCTTACGCCGCTAAACTTGCCAATAAGGCTAAGTATGCCTATGGTTAAAAGGCTCGGCAACTTCGCCAAAATCGCCTTATTATCAAATCAAGTTCGGCACCATACGCCGCTAAACTTGCCAACAAGGCTAAGTATGCCTATGGTTAAAAGGCTCGGCAACTTCGCCAAAATCGCCTTATTATCAAATCAAGTTCGGCACCATATGCCGCTAAACTTGCCAACAAGGCTAAGTATGCCTATGGTTAAAAGGCTCGGCAACTTCGCCAAAATTGCCTTATTATCAAATTAAGTTCGGCACCATACGCCGCTAAACTTACCAACAAGGCTAAGTATGCCTATGGTTAAAAGGCTCGGCAACTTCGCCAAAATTGCCTTATTATCAAATCAAGTTCGGCACTATACGCCACTAAAATCATCAACAAGGATAAGTATACCTACGGTTAAATGGTTCGGCATCTCCGCCAAAATAGCATAATCATTAAATTAAGTTCGGCTCCATTCGTTTTAAAACTTAACTTGCAAAATCAATTACACTAAAGGCAGAGGCTCGAAATCATCGTCTTAAAAGCCCGACCCTCTAATGATGCTAAATCCCTATAAGTACGCTGATTACACTAACTTAAGGCCACAGTCAGCCCGGTGTTCCGAATCCCTTGCACCAAAGTCCCGAACAAAAGGTACGCGTCATGCCGCACTCACTATTTAAATAGCCCTTTCCTCGGGCAGTGTCTTTATGTAATTAGGTGCGATTTGGCAATTTTATGTTATACCGGAAAAATCGATCTTAGGTTAATTAAACCGAACACGGATAGCAAACTTAAAACATAAGGAGAAGGGAAAAAGCTTGGATTTTCATTGAGGGAAAAATGTATTACAATGAGTTAGTCCTCATCTGGATACACGTCATCCAGGAAGGACAGGTCAAGTTCGGGATATCTCCCCTTTACAGTAGCAGAAATCTTAGTGCTAAATACCATGCACTTCTCTGCCAAAACTTCAGCAACCTTTTCCTTCCGAGCCTCCTCTCTCTTCTCCCACTCGGCCTCCTTCTCCTTGTATCGGTCGAGTTCAGCTTGCAGAGCGAAATTGGACTCTTTTTCCACAGTCAAAGCGGCCTCCAGCTCGGCCACCTTCGTTGCAGCCTTCTCAACTTGCTCTTGGGCCTTGCGAGCTTTTTCCTTAGCCTGCTCGTGGACTTTACGAGCCTTCTCCTCAACTTCGCCCATCCTCGATCTAATAGCGCCGAGGTTGGAGTCGACCCGGCGACGCTTCGCAATTAGATCATTCATCTTTGCTATCGTCGCATCGATCAATTGTGAGCCCTACAAAACAAAAAAATATATGTATAAAGGTGTTTTCAAAAGAGGAACAATACGGACGAGTCCGAACTACTTACCTCGAGCTGATGCCTTTTTAACCATTCAGCCAAATGCTCGACACTCAAGGCGGTGAGGGGAGTAACTTTCTTCGGCACGCATGACGCTACATGCACGAAGGTGCTGAAATTCGCATCCTGGGAGGAGTATTTATCCCCCATAGCCTCCCAAAACTCGTGGAGTTCACTGATGATGGTCTGGAGCTCTCTTGGTTCCCTATCGCCACGGCCTCAGATCTCGGAGGGCACGGCAACCTCAGCCTCGGCAATCGGAGTCCCGCAAGGCTCAGCAACTGGAGTCCCCGAGACCTCTACGGTGGTTGTCACCGTCAGAATTTCGAGAGAAGGGTTTGCCTCCACCTCCTCTACGACCACAGGCATACTTGACGAACCTGCGGCAAGTTTCTGCCTCTTTGTTCTCATAATCTCCGCAGCTCGGCTCATCTTCCTCATAGCTGCAAATAGAAAATAAATTAAAACAACTCATCAGTATCATGAAATAGGAAAGCATCGCACACTACCTTTTCTTAGACGAGGAACCAACTCCGAACCACAAGGATCCAGTAGATTCTTCAAGTCCCACTTGTCCCGGGCCAGCTCCCTCTAAGGAGATAAGATAAACTCCTCTTCATCGGAGAGCCACAAATTACCGTCGTTACGGTTCGTTTATCTCCCCCACGTTGTGCGCACTTGGAAGTCAGCTCGCACTCTCTCCACCAGGAAAAACCGATCTTTCCACTTTTTTAGAGACTCCGGGTTCCCAGTAGAAACCTCATATTCGGGCCGAGCTTGTATGTAATTATGGTCCTCGGTACCCGCTCGGAGACCGACCACATGTGTTGCTCGGAACAAGTTCAAGGTGAGCTCTATGCCTTGTTCCACGGCCCAAATCTGGAGTGCGAAAAGGGTCCGCCAAGCGTTGGGGTGGAGTTGCCCGATAGCCATCTCGAAATACCTTAGCACGCTCACCTCGAAGCTCGTCAGAGGAAGGCGAACACCGGCCTCCAGTTGTGCCTCATAAATAGCTGTCTTCCTCTTGTTAGCAAATTCGGTGTTCGCCCTCTGTGAGGTGCTGGGTCTGCTAACGAAATAGTCAGGCTCTGAAGTTAGTTGGGCAAAGAGAGAGCCGAGCTCCTCCTCTTTAACTGTTGAGCCTATGCTTCCCACTCCAGGTAGTCAGCGAGGAGCTTTCTTCTTAGACGATGTAGCAGTCCGGCTTATATCGACAAGCTGTACCCCCTCACTTGAAGAAGAACACCTACTCATACCCGGGACACTGCCACTAGGAGCATTCCCACTGGCCCTGACTCCTTCACTCGAAGATCTCTCCGAACTCATGGCAAAAAAGCTAAAATGAAGTACAAAAAATTAAGAAGAAGGATGGGAAACAAACCTGGTGAAAATAAACAAAAAGTTGCGAGAAGGAGACAACGACTTCGACGCTCTAAAGCGATAAACACAGAAGAGAAAGCAAAAAAGAATGCAGTGAGCAAAAGCGAAAATGAAGAATGGGAGAGGAGGTTTATATATGATGTTGCAGTGAATCCGAGCCGTACACATGGTTGTGGATCCGTACTTGGGATAGCGTGTTTAAAGCTGCACACTCAGATCAAGGCACCCCTAGCCGTTACGCACAGTAAAGTAGCCGTTACCCCCGGTAAAATAAGGAGCTATAAATGCTCTCCAATAAATGCACGCGTGGGAAACGGCATCATCTTGTAAAAGCGCGTATGGCAAGGCAACCCTGCCATACAGCCCCCAACACTTGGTCACATATACCGACCTATGTGACCGAACTTCAAATCAAAGTTCGGTAATCACTAAGAACTCCGGCTGCCGCACCAGCTCATTCGGCACAGTCGCCACGAGCTTGAATCCGTCATTACTATGTAAACTTGTTCGGCGATTATACGCCAGTTGCAGACATAAATGTCGCTCTCTGGGGGGGACTTATGATAACAATCGGTCTGTTAGGCCGTTCAACGGTCCGGGATAGACCGAAGACCTCGACCAAAGAGAGCCCGACAAACCGACCTAATGCTAAACTCCTCGAGAGCGTCTAGTCGAGCTATAGACCGGCAACAGGCTAGCCTAAAAAATAACTCCACCACGTTGGACAGACAATCGCCACTAACCCACGTTCCCTCAAAATTCGTCGATAATGGGTTAGTGGCCGGTAAAAATGGGAAACTCCTCCCATTAGCTCCGGGAAATACGTTAAGTTCACCTATAAAAGGAGTAAAGACAGGTATGAAAAGGTGACTTAATTTCTTGCCAAAAAAATCCCTTATCCTTTCACTTAGAATCTCTAACTTGATCGTCGGAGGCTCCCTTATCGGAAATCTGCCAGTCCATTATTTGCCTTTTGCAGGTGTTCGGAATCGTCAGGAACTCGCAGTGCATTTTTTCTTATCATCACTATAAAAACCAGATTAAAACTTGAAAGATTTGAGCTTCGGGTTGTTTACTAATATCAACAATTTTCTGCTTTGTTCTTTCCATCTCTCTCTTGCCCTAGGTCTGTGAGATTTGATTAAATGAAACTCAATTTCTATTTTTTTTGTTTAACTATTACCTAGCTAATTCCCTCAAATTTTTGAGCGGGATAAAAATGGTGTTAGCGGGATTATTTTTTCTAAATCCCTAAAATCCTAACCTTCTGTGCGGTCGCCCTTTTTCCTTTCTCTCTCTTTCTCTACTCATCACCAAAAATTACGGTGCGTGGTCTTCTTCGCTGTTTTTGGAAAGAAGGATGGTAGGGTGATTCACTTTATTGCTGTTCAAGTGCCGATTTGGGAATCTCGACAACAGAGTTAGCGACTTTGGGTGAAGAAAGATCTGAATTGAGAAAAATTATATTTGGCTCCTGTAGAAGAGAGGTTTGCTCCGACTTTTCCTTTGAGTTGGGTCGAATTTTATCATTAGATCAGAGACTAAAGGTTAGTTCATTGAATTTGAGATTGCTATTGGAGGATTTATTATTATCTTTAATTGATTAATGGATATGTGTTTACATTACATGAGTAAATATTGAAAAGCCACGTGAGGCAAGCGAGGTAGAGAAGCAAAGAGCAGCCGCTGCCATTAATGCCTCTGTTTTGTGTTTCTTGAACAAATGTGTTTTTCATTTACAGGACGGATCCACACTTACTGGATATGCCTATAGTTTATACTAGTGGTGCCTTCTTGAAATTGACTGTGACTGTGATATTCATATTCCTTAAATACCCCTCAGCTTCATTTCATGACATTACTTCAATTTAGCATATGGCGTATGAATAGTAGAATAATGGAAAATGCTCAGATGCTTGTCTTATTTTGTTATGTTTTGTAGGTTATGCTAGGAATGAAGTCTTGGGATGCAATTGTAGATTTTTAACTAAAGTTGATACAGATAGAGCAGTTCTTGATCAGGTACCCATTTCGCATCAAGTTATAGAATATATTATTTTTATTATGTGATGACTTGAGTGGAGATATTATTTACTAAAAACTCACATTGCTAACAATTGTTTCTCAGATAAAGGAAAGCATTCAAGCCCAACAAGCATGCAAAGTACATATCTTAAACTACAAGTTGATATTTATGTGTTTGAGTGGAACTGGGTTTCTTTTCATTTTTTGTTATTAAAGGATTTCGTATCTTATTAGAAAGAATAAAAGTACTTTTTGGAATCTTCTTCACATATCACCAGTTCGTAATGCTATTGGCAAGGTACTTTGCATGTTTAAACTTCCCCTTTCGCCTTTCTTTTGTATTATTCATTTGTTGGTATTTGGATAATTTAGAACCTTGTCATATTGAAATAATGCACGTCTCAATTTTGGATGGTGAAGAGGGCATTTCATATCATTTTTACAATACTCTCGTTTTCTTTGTCTGAAATTTGTGTGGTTTCCTGAAATGGTTGTTAACTAAGAGCAAATGCTTTCTTAGACCTTGGAAATCATTTCAACACAGAAAACCTTTTTGTATATTAAGGAGGAAACCTTAAATTTTATTAACATTATTTTATGTATAACTAGAAATAAGTTATGATTAAGAGCTGAGGATTCAATATTAGCTAGATACCTTCTGTATAGATAGCCAAAAATGGAGACAAAATTTAATTATATAACTATGTACCTGTACATGTAAAGAAATTCCATAATACATCATATATTTGCACATTTAAAATACATCATACATGTTTGCTTATTGGATTCTCAAATAGAGCATCATAGGTATAAATAATTTAATAGATACATGAACTGACAAATGACTGATGTTGTCCATTTTAATTTCTTAAAACATGCAAAATTTTAAAAATATTGAATTATCCGAAATACTGGATTGTATTGTATTATTTTGTTTCGAAAGAACTGAAGAACCGTACTGAACTTTATTGAATTTTTATAGAACTGTACCGAATTATTCTGAATTTTCAAGACAGTTGCAATACTTAATTTTTAAAATATCCAAAATTTTAAGACAATAAGATGATTTGTAAATCTCCGAATTGGACCATACTATGTACACCCTTAGCTTCAGCCGGTAGTAGTTGAGAATTAACCGCCATGCCTTTATCACTTTTTTTTTTAACTAGATCTTTGCTTTTGTTCCATCTCTTTAAAATCATTATTCAGTATTAAAAAAACATTATGACATTAAGAAAATTTTACTAGGGATGAGAATGAACTGGTTAATCGGTTCATAAGCAAAAAAAATTAATCAGTCAATTAATATCGGTTTTTCAAAATTACTAACCATTAACCAGTCTGTTACATTCGGTTAATCGGTATATTGGTTTTAATTTTTCGGTTTGGTTAATCAATATTTTTCGGTTAACCATTAAAATTTATAACATAAAATTATATAAAAAAATTAGATAAAGTTTAATTCAATTTTCAATGTGTAAAATAATTTAATATAAAAATTATGAAACAAACATAATTTATTAGCTAAAATTCATATTTTATAAATTAATAGCTAATATTATAAAATAGATTTGATATTTATTGAAAATTATTATGTTTGATTCTAAATCAAATAAAATTTTGGATAATAATGTAATTAAATGTTATTAAGTAAAATATTAACACCAATATGTGATAAAAACATATATAAAAGTTAATTGTATATTATATATAAATATTACTATATAATTAAAGATAATGATATAATATCAATTTAGTTTAAAGTATTATATAAATTTTATAGGAAAATATAAAAAATTAAGAAAAAAAAAATAAAAAAAATTATTTAAATATACTTTAAAGTATTATTTTATGTAAATTTTAGAGAGAAATAGAGAAAAATTATATATATATATATATATATATATATATATATATATATATATATATATATATATGAACCGGTTAACCATATACTAATGGTTTACCGGTACTTAAAAATCTAAACTGTAACTATTAACAAAAAATATAAAAATTAAAAATCATAATTGAATCCATCGGATCGGTTAATCATAAAAATCGATTCGATTTCGGATCGATTTTGTAGTTAACCATATTTTCGATTTTTTTATCCATCCCTAAAATTTACATAGAGATAGCCAATAATAGTAAGTGAAATTATTTTTTCTTACAAAAAATTAATATTATTGTTGAAACAAGATTAGATAATTAAAAAAATATATGAAAACCTACTCCTAGCTCGATCTGATTTGATTAAAAAGTTCATTTGATTATAAAATTGATTTAATTTTCCCAATTTATAGGTCAAAATAAAATTCAATTGGTAATTTTTTTTATATTTTTTTATATTTTAAATAATTATGTAAAAAATAAAACTAATTTAACCCATTAATTGAATCATAATTCCTTAATATCTTGTTGAATAATAATTCATCAATCAATTTTATTATATATCTTATGAGATATGTCGTTGAATCTCGAGAACATTAATGTATATGTGTGGTTGTTTTACCTTGTCCAATCCGAATGGGATATAAAAGTGGAAAAAAAAATAGAGAGTTAAATGGTTAAAAGTTTAAAAAAAATTAATTAAATCAAAATTTAACTGGAATTTAAAAATAATAAATATATATTATTTACACAGGTTTCAAATAATAATTTCTATAATAAAGTGTTCAAAATATTAATATTCATTATAATAATATTCATCTAAATACAATAATTGTGTTTTAATATAATATAATATAATATAATATAATATAATATAATATAATATAATATAATATAATATAATATAATATAATATAATATAATATAATATAATATAATATAATATAATATAATGATTTAATCTTTTTGTTGGATATAATGTAATATAATTATCTTGTAGCGCAATAAATTAGAACAACGGAAACAAAGATCTGGTTTTTGTTACGACCAAGGCTTTTATCCACCGGCAATTGATGCAGAATAACAACAATATTTCAGAGTTTGAAGGTCTCTTAAAAATTTAAAAAAAAAAATATTTGATTGGGAGAATAGAATTCTTAAATTCTCTTCAAAATGTACCAATCTCCTAATATGATTTATTTTTATCCCCTATTTATAATATTCTTATACTTATAAATAGGGAACTAACAAAATAAGGATACATATATCTTTTCTAAATAAGAAGGTAATAAAAATGATACGCATATCCTTTCTAAATAGGAATCTAATCAAATTAAATTTGATATGAAATTGTTTCTATATTTGGTTAGACTTGATATTTGATATGGATCTCTTTCTCTATCTAGAATCATGAGCATATCCAAATTCTATTGTCTCCCACCTGCACATTATGAGACAATTTTCAATCATAATATCCCGTCATATAGGTACTATACGATCAGCATACTTCGAGAGCACTAGCGCTATTTACCGGTTAATGATATATAGTATCTTAAAAACAAGATCCACTTTTTCACATGTCTAACAATAAATTACCTTCTCACATTCACTATTTTAACTCATAATCTCATAAAAATAATTTTCGTATTCACCATTATGTTTCTACTTATAAAAACTATAATAGGCATGTTGCCGATCCACGAACCTATTGAATCCATCATGATCCAGCTCGTTTTTTAGCTAAATCCATTAGGCCAAATCTTTCTCATGGCCTCTTAGAGACTAAGAAAGCTAGCACGTTGAAAAATACTTAAGGGATAAGCTAAAGGTCCAATAATGATCAAAATTCAAATAAGGTCTTATACCAGGGAATGTTTAGATCGATTACATTAAATTGCCATCACTTGATCGACTTAAGCACACATGGTAAGAAACATATATGTCTTATACAAAATATATAACACAATACAAAAGCATAAGATTGTGATACATCGAAACATCCAACTTTAGTCCGCTTATTTAAGGACTACTTCTAGCTCTTGGACAGAACATGACAATTACGTTTAACTTACTAGACAATTACACTTAATTCTATTTTGGACCTTAATTCAAATCATATAACCTTATGTATATTTTTATCTCGCATCTTAATAAGACTAATCTTGTAAATTTCTGTAAGATGACACTTTTATTTTAAACACGCTCTCGAGCTTTATCATATGTTCAACTCATTTTCCAAACAAAGGTAAACACCTATTTGAGTGGGTTACTGTTCTATCTGACATGCTCAATCTCATAATTAATAATAGTAAATATTCACATATTAAATATTCACAATCATGTATTACCAATAATGAACTTGATTATTATTCATAAATAATAATGTTAGGAGATTATATAAAATAAATTGTGCAAATCATATTTTACGCAAATCCTGAGATTTAATGTGTCTCTCAAACACATCACTCGTTACGGGTTTTATCAATGGATCTATGATCATATCACACGTGGAAACATATTGTAAGTTCATTTCTCCTCACACAATAATAACTTTGGTGTATTGATACTTAATATCAATATGCTTAGTTTTACTATGAAGTTTCAGATTTTTAATGTAAGCTATCGATGACTAATTGTTACCATAAATGGTCTATAAATCGCTTTAACCAAACTACCTCTTATACTATAGCTAAGAAAACAACAAATTCAGCTTTCATTGTTGATATGGCTACATAAATTTATTTCTTGCTACTCTATGAGATGGCACTCTTGCCAAGCAAAAATATGAAACCTGAAGTAAATTTTCTCTCATCCATATCTCCTCCATAATCAACATTTGTATATCCTCTCAATCGTAAATCCTTACCTTGATAACAAAAATAATAGTCTGTGGTACATTTGAGGTATCCAAGTATTTTTTTGATTACTTTTTAATGTGCTTCACCTAGATTAGATTGATATCTACTTACCATGCCCATTGCATGGTATATATCAGGTCTTGTGCAGAATATTGCATACATTAGGCTATCCATGAAACTATTATAGGGAATGTTCCTCATACGCTCCGTTTCTTTTGTTATCTTAAGACACACACTTTTGCTAAGAAATTGATTCTTGGCAATAGGGTTATCTATGGATTTGCAATTTTGCATATTAAATTATTTAAGGCCTTTATTGACATATGCCTCTTGTTAAAGAGACAACAACTTTTCAAATTATATCTTAAAATTTTAACTCCAAGGATATAATCTGTTTGACCCATATCCTTCATCTCAAAGTTGGATGATAACCAATCTTTGATTTTATTTACGTACCCTTTATCATTTCCAACAATGATCTACATACAATGTCAAAATGATAAATTTATTTTTAGAGCTTTTATAATAAACACAATAGTCTTCATCAATCATGTTAAATCCATTCAATATGACTGTGTCATAAAATTTTAAATACTATTATCTTGAAGACTATTTAAGACCATAGATTGATCACTTTAATCGACAAACCTTATGTTCACTACCTTTTTTTATGAAACTTATAGGTTTTTCCATGTAAATTTTTTCATATAATTCTCCATTAAGAAAAGTTGTGTTTATATCTATTTGATGTAGCTCTAAGTTGGAACTAGCCACTATAGACAGAATCAACCTTAGGGATGTAAATATTACAATTGGTGAGATAGTCTCCTCATATTTAATCTCTTCCTATTTTTGTGAACCTTTTAGCAACTAATTGAGCCTTGTATCTTTCGGTACTTTTATTAGCCTTTGGCTTCACTTTGAGAATCCACTTATTTCTAATTGATTTGCATCTTTCCAGTAAATCATGGTTTGATATCATAGATGCCATTTTTTCTTTTATTACTTTAATCCATTTTTTTCTTGGCTAGGCATGAAAGAGCCTCTTAAATATTTATGGGCTCTTTTTCATCTTCTGGGGTAACTAAAAAGGCCTCATTCAAGCCTTCAATCCCATATCGTTGACATGAAACACTTATCCTTTTAGATTTTTGCAATTCTGACTCTTGATAAACATGTCTCATATATTCATTATATTTCAAAATTCTCCCACTAAGATCATGCTCAATGCTCCCATTAGAGTAAGGAATACTCCCATTGAAGCAAAGATCTTGAACATTTGAATCATTTGATAAAGGAAGGTCTCCATCTTTTTCCTCTAACTTTCTCTTATTTGGATGGAGTGATCCCGAAGGTTTCTCTTCCTGAGATTCATAAAAAGTAAAATCTTGATTCACTTTGCCCAACTTAGAAAATTCATTTTTTAAAAGTATGACATCTCAAGATTCAGATTATATACTATGCCATTCTCTTGCTCATCCATAAAAATGTATCATTTTTATACTTCAGAATATCTGACAAAAATACTCTTTTTACCTTTTAGTTCCAATTTACCAAATTTACTAGAGATATCATGAACATAATCAGCACAACCCTAAAGTTGTAAGTGGCTTATGTCAAGTTGTCAACTAGTCCACAACTTATAAGAAGTGATTCTAATAAATTTAAAAGGCATACAATTTAAAACATATATGACAGTTAATAAAACATTTTTCCAATAGAAGATTGACAAATTTATCTCAACAATCATAGATCTAACCATATCTAAGAGAGTTGTATTTCTCCTTTCAGCAACATTATTTTGTTACAGAGTTCTTATGATGGAGAACGGATGCTCAATCATTTTTTCATTACATAAAACTTTAAATTCATCTAAAAAGTATTCTTAACTTTGGTCAGTTCTTGAAACTTTTATTTGCCTATCTAATTGATTTTCAACTAAGTTCATACAAGTCTTGAAGTAATTCAATGCTTTTGAGTTGTAAGAAATCAAATAGACATGATCATACTTAATATAGTCATCTATAAATTTGATGAAATTGTAGGTCACATGCTTTGCCCTCACATTCATTGGACCATGGATGTAACACCCCCATACCTTTTAGAATGATAAGAAAGTGCATGACAAATAGAACTGACTTGTTAAATTAGGATTAAAATAGATCTTTAAATTTTGTTATTATATTATGACTTATCTTTCTAATTGCATGCAATATATGGCTTACATATAATAACATCCACATAGTATTTATCTTGTTCGTATTTGTCAGTACACGGCGAAAGCTATAAATTACAAAAACTTTATGCTTATATTTACAAGCCTAAGTTTATATAATACAATTCTTTCATGCCCAAAATTCATATACATTTAGAAAAAAAAATGAAATCTATAGATTATAACTCTATCTTAAAATAAATATTCAAAATCGTCCTTTATTAGCCCTGCGATGTGGCTATCCTAAATCTGGATATCATCATCAAAACCTACACGAAGGAAAAACCACCATGCTAAGCAAAATTGCTTAGGGGAGAAAAATGTAATGCATGATGATGACTACTCATGCAGTATCTAGCTAATTCTCACATATGATGTTTGGAATCATATATACGACTTAATATTGAAATACATATATACATGCATGCATGCATACGTACATGCATACATACATATATACATATATACATACATACATATATGCATGCATACATACATAAATACATACATACATACTGTAGATACCATGATCTGAGGTAGCTTAGATCATGGTTATTCGATGATAAAAAATAATATATTTTTGACAAAAGTGTGGATTTTAAATCTCTGATCGTGAATTTCTCATAGTTTTCTCAAATATTGTATGATTTTCCAAGTGTTTTTAAATGGTTTTAACAAATAGAGCATGAAAAATCATGATTGTAGACTTGAGTAGTGACAGAAGATCATTTATCATGTGAGGAACGGTTATCTATGGTTATCTCTCTCTTGTCCAGGTCACATCAAGGGCATTTTTATGAATTTTAAAGTTTTGCCTGAGGGATGGTCGTCCATCGTGAAGGATGGCCATCTATGGTTAAATTTTTAGATTTCCCACGTTTCTGGTTTTTCAAAAATAGGAAGATAGATTTTTTAGGGTCCATATTTTGAGGGAAAAATCCCTCCAGATTTAGAGAATTGGAGATGGAATTTAATTCTAACTAGGTATAAAAGCTAAGGAATTAGGGTTACCAAGAAAAATTATTCTTGAGAAAATGAGAAAGTTTTTTGAGAAGAAGAAACTAATTCTTCTCTCTCTAAGAAGAAAAGCTCTAACATTTTTTAGATAAAAAATGCAACCTACACATGAAGATAATTTAGTCTTTTTGAAATATGAAGATCCCAATTAGAGTGAAAATTTTGATTTCAAGAAATTCAAAGTTAGAATATCTTCTAAGGATAATATTCTAGGCTCTTCTTCTATTTTTCTTTATTTCTCTCTTTCTAATTAATCATGCATGCATGATTATATTTAATTACTATTGAAATTAATGTGTTTATGTGTTATGATTCATAAATTTACATGTTTAAAATTGAAAGCCATGCAAATTTGGATCAATATGTATAATAATGACATGACTTGAGCATAATTTCCTTCATTATTGTATATTTTAAAACTCTATTCACTACAAAAAAACTATTAATTACTGACTAAAATTAGCGATGGCAGTTCATAACTGTTTTACAATTCTGTCGTGGGAGGGTTAATTTTCATTTTTGCGATGAAATAGTGACGGAATTAACAAACAGTCGCTAATTATCTGTGAAAAATATACGCGCCTTGTTTTGCGAAGGAATTAGCGACAAATTACCGTCGCTAATTTATTTTATTTTTTATTCTTTAAATTAGTTCTAGAAAATTTAGCGACGAGTGTTTTAGTCGCTAATTATGGAGGAAAATTCCGCACCACTTTTTGCAACGGTTTAGCGATGAAAACTAATCGTCGCTAATATTATTAGATTTCTGTAAAAAATATTAGCGACAAAATTATGTAGTCGCTAATCCGTCGCAAATAAAATAAATTATATTAACTAAAATACATATTACATTCTATAAAGTATTGAACAGTTATGGAATTTAATTTTTGTTATCCTCGTATATATACATGAGCAAAAATCTAGTGTATTATCAATCATTGTATTATCAATCATTATAATATGCTATAAAAGTTTAGAACCATATTCTTATGGGTTTTTCTAATTCATTACTAAAATTTAGCTGGCCTTAATATTATTGGTGATGTGTAAAAAACTCCTGATTAACAGAGTAATATTTGGGGAAAATCTTTGTCAAAATTCCCTACTTTTCTTTCTGAATCTAACTTAATACCTCCAAAGGTCCATAGATATTATGTTATCACAGATTGCTTTTTTCAAATGTTATAACTGCTGGTATGAAATTTACTGACCTGGAATATGATACTGTTTAGGTTATGCAATCTAGTGTGCTGCCTGATATGTTCGGAAGTAATTCGGAGGCTATTACAAAGGGAAATCCCATGTGGAATCGGCTAACAGTACCTGCTAAAATTTCATACTCATGGGAGCTTAATTCTACCTACATTCATAATTGTCCGTACTTCAAGAGCATGACCCTCAGTCCTCCTGGAGCACATGAAGTGAAGGATGCCTACTGTTTACTAAATTTTGGGGATAGTATCACAACAAATCACATCTCTCCTGCATGAAGCATCCACAAGGACAGTCCTGCTGCTAAGTACCTCCTTGATCGAGGAGTGGATCGCAAGGACTTCAATTCTTATGGAAGTCGACGTGGGAATGATGAAGTGATGGCTAGGGGAACTTTTGCTAATATTAGCCTCGTTAACAAACTTTTGAACGGAGAAGTGGGACCAAAGACAGTACACATTCCTATTGGGCAGAAGCTCTACGTGTTTGATGCAGCAACAACAATTCAATTGTTTTTTATTCTGTACATTTTGAATCTATTATATCTATTGCCAGTCCATTATTTTTATTTATTTATTTATTTTGAATATGTATACTGTTTGGACACAGATTTCCTATGTTAAAATGTCAGAGGTGTGCATTGACAAAAATACCATCTTTTAGGACTTGTTAGAATGATCTCTTAGAAGTCTTGTTAGTTCAATTATTGTGCATATTGTGATAGTGTTTGAATATGAAATTGGATTAATTGTATGCACATGGAAGAACTGAAGCTGTTCATTGTGTACAAGATGAAAAAAATAAATAGCGAAGATGAAAATTTAAAAGTTGAGCAAAAGAAAAAATTAAATTATGCAATAATTTAGTGACGGATTCGCGATAGCAACTGTCACGAATATATAATAGATATAATTTAGCGACGAATTTGCAACAGAAATTGTCGCTAATATGTAATAGATATAATTTAAGAAATAATTAGCGACCATATTAGCGACAAAACATCGTCGCTAACTTTAATGTAAATTTATAATTAGCGATGGAAAATGTAGTCGCTAAATATTATTATCATAATTTTGCGACTAATTATGAATATAAATTAGCGACGGAAAAAAATTAGCGAAAAAATTTTTCGTTGCCAAATTAGCGACTGATTTTGATTTTCGTCGCTAATATATTCGCGACTGGACTTTTAGCGACTGTTCGTCAGCGTCACTAATTTATTTTAGCGATGAAATTCTGGTAATTAGCAACGAAAATTTCCGTCGCTAATTAGCATTTTTTTGTAGTGATTTTTGTTATGTTGTTCTAGATTTTGATAGGATTTAGTGTAGATAATACATGATCTAGGGTTAGATCTTTAATGTGGTATGTTTTAGGCCCTCATATTCAAGTTTTTATTGCTTAGTTGCAAGTTTGTGTGTTTTTGGATAAGTTTACAACTTCTTGTTCTGTTCCTCGAGTTACAGATGGGAAAAAGCTCCCACGAATGGCCATATGTCAACATGACAGATGGGATATCTCTGGAGTTCCTTCTCGTCCCATCCCTCATTCAGCTATGGTCGTACATCACCTATCCAGGGGCATTTGTGGTTGAATTTTAGGCCTATTTTCATGCATTTTGTGTATTTCATCATTGTTCACATTATTTCATTAATCTCTAATGCATTAATTCGCTTTTCTATACAGGTTCTGATTCTATATGAATGATTAATTGAGTGACGTTTTCATGTATTTTATTTTTCATAGGATTTTCATCAATACTAATTTATTAGTTTTTTTGTTTTATGTGAGTGTTTGATCTCATATGCTTTTGGGAGACCTTTTGAGACATTATGCATTGGGAGTTGTGCCCCCAATTAGTAGATGAATGCACCTGCCTTTTCGATTATTTTGCGTGTTTATTTATTTTATTTTTCATTTGGTATTATTATCCTTTTGGTTATTTAGTCTTTTCATGTATTTTTGGATGTATCTTATTTTGAAAATGTAATAAAAAAAATTTTCTTTTTGCATATTTAAAAGGAAAGGATGATCAAAATAATTTTTATTAATTAACCTAGATTTTTTTTAAAACTTGAACCAATGTCCAATTTTCCATCCAAAAACCAAACAAAGGATAAAAAACAGTTTTTGTAAAATATGCATAAGGGAACCAATGTTTCCAATCCAAATGAATGCCCCAATTTATGTATGATACTTATTTTTTCTTCTTTCTTTGAATGATATTCTCATGTAATAACTTAAGTGGAATTTTATTTTATTTATTTATCTCTTTCTTTACTTGCTTGGGATGTTTATTTAATTTTATCTCTTTACATCGTATGAGAGAGGAAAGTGGATTAATGTCTAAAACTTAATTATAAAATAACACATAACCAAGGTGTCTAATAAGAATAATATTTCGAATACCAATCTCTATTTGGGCATCAAAAAGATTGAGAGTTATTTTCCAATATTTTGTTGGTTGGGTGGCGACTCCATGATACCTACCTCTTTTGGATCCATTAGTGGGTTGACTACCAAAAATAATATGGGTCTAATCCCTTATTATTGCAAAGTAGCCAATTTATGAGTTATAGTGAGCCTCTTCCGATCTTGAATCCTAAAAGCGGGTGTCATACATACATACATACATACATACATACATACATACATACATACAGTAAACATTATTTATTACTTATTTGTCATCTCTTCTAGTTACTCATATCATACATCAATTCAAGCAAATTTCATCATTTAAACTAAATTAAGTATCAAGATAGAGCAGGACAAGAAATATAACATGTCCAATTCACATAAGTAAATGTTACATAAAGTATATATACTTATATATATAGAAAAATAATCATTATATACTCATTCAGTACATTCTTTATCAAATATTATAATATTTCATTATTCCAAGTATATAATAAGTAGAAGTGGATATGATCATTCAAAATAGAACATCAATCATGTACTAGTTTACCTATAAAACTTATAATACTTATTCATCCATTTAGGAAAATATAACTAAAAGGATTGAATAGATTAATTTAAAAAAAATGGGATAGAAAATTTCAAAATAAATCAAAACATGACATTTTTCATACACTAGCTCACCTGCTAATTCTTATAGATATGGGTAAGGGCTACTGGAGATACCAAGAGGTATCAAATAATGAGGCAAAGTCTTGGGTGGTAGTCATGTACTAGAAGTGTTGTAGCACTAAAAGGAGAGATATAAGCCTCAAATTAAAGACACCACAATGTCACTAGACTAGAACAACTACAAGCCCTTCTAAGCACACCTATTTACCCACAACTCAGACTCTAGTAGGTCATATTATCGAATCCTATCATCAAATCTATAAACTATAACCACATTTCAAAACTGGAATATTATTCAAATACATATCCAAATAATCTTTAATAACAATCCCATGTTATGATGTTTACATATTCTAATATATATACATATATGTCAATAATCTATTTCTCCCATGTACTTGATCGCTAAACATGTTTAAATATCTACTAGAGGAATTCCTAACCCTTATACTTATTCATTTAAAGTACCATAACCTTACATCAATATTCATTACATTAGGGATCATCATACATATTTAATTCAATTAACATGTATTTGTACATATTCATGTATCAATGCATGTATATGTACTCATAATTAAACTCATTTATTCATTACATGCTCATGTAAATATGAAATAGGTTATAAGCTCAGTTGTGGCATAAACTATGTAATATACATGTAAATTACTATATTCATGCCTTATAATTTTTTTTCATTTTAATTCATTATTACTTATTTCATATATATTAAGTCATATTATAAATTTATATTTGTGTTTACAAAGTTTTATTAATACCTAAAAAGGTTTGGGTGAGATTTGATGAATTTTCGGTGAGTGTGCCTAGCTCTACGTAAAGAGCTGACACCCAATTCTCTAGTAGACATAAGATAATAATGTATGAAGCGAACTTAGAAGCCATAATACTTTTACCTTTGACCAAGTTAGAAGTGGATGTACTAACCTATTATGATATAATGATTTGGCAACTTCATCCTAATGTATGGAAAATCTTGTCCGCGTTGCAAGTGTGGTCGATGAAGCTTGGTATGAACCTTAGTTTTAACCTTTTTTGAGCTATTCACGTAGAAGTCTTGCATGTCATGATCGAGGATAATAATTTCATCTTCTCCATCATATTGGGAAGTTTGAATGCTTGAAATTCCTATCATGCAAAGGATGATTGCTTTAACTCTATATGTGAGAGAGAATGGTGTTACTCTAGTTGTTGCTCACAATGAGGCTCGAATTGCCTATAACACATTGTTGAGCTCATCCACCTAAAGTTTTTAGGCTTCGTCCAGTGACTTCTTCAACCCTGATAGGATTGTCTAGTTAGTTACTTCGTTCCTTTCGCTAAATAAAGGGTGGTAAATTGAAGTAAAATACAATTTAATATGCAACTCTGAGCATAATGTCTTGAAAGATTGATAGTCAAACTGCTTCCCATTATCCGTGATGATGGAGTGCAAAATCCCAAATCTTGTGATAACATTCCAAATCTTGTGATAACATTCTTTTATAGGAATTTGATTATATTTGCAGGTGTGATAGCAGCGAGGGTTTTAGCTTTTATCCACTTTGTGAAATGATCAACGGCCACCACTAGAAACTTTTATCGATTAGTTACTTAGGGGAAAGGCCCCGGGATATCAATTTTCCATTGGGCAAAAGGCCACGGACTCTGAATCAGTTTCTGCTAAGTTGAGCTTTGGTGTTTAATGCTTGCAAACTTTTGGCACTTATCCCACTTCCAAACTAAATTCTTGGCATCTAACTCTATAGTGGGCCAATAGTACCCTTATAGAAGCGCTTTTTGAGTTATAGCCTATGCTCCTTCGTGTGCACCATAAATACTTTATGAATTTCCTTTAGAATGTAATCTCCTTTTTCCATAATAAGAAATAATATCCAAGGATGTGAAAATATCATCGGTATAGTTTTTCATCCAATATAACATACAGACTCAATCTTCTAACAATCTTTCGAGCTTGTATCTGGTCCTTTGGTAGAATTCCTGAAGTCAAGTACTGATAGATAGGAAGGTGTCATCCATCCATTGGTTCTTGCACTTGGAGCTAATAAGTTCCATAGGTTGGTTGTGAAATTATTACCCAAACAATATCTATTGTTTACACCATACTTCTGAGGGAAGCTCATTTTGCTAGAGCATCTATTTTTTGGTTTTTCGATCTGGGTATCTGCATGATCGACTAAAAACTCCCAACTCCTTCCCACCTAGCTAAAAGTGCTAATGTAAATTCTTTATATCGAACTATAGAGCTCTTTATGGTTTCAAATTTTCCCCTCAATTGACTAACCATCAGTTATGAATTAGAGAATATCTCTAATAAGTCTAGCTTTATCTCTATTGCCAGTTGTAAGCCAAAGCACAAAGCTTCATACTTAGCTACATTGTTGGATGCTAAAAAAGTTATGTGTGTTATCCCTCGAATGCAAATCTTTCCTGGGTTGGTTAGTACAACACCAACCCCTACTCCTTTAGAGCATGCAATCCTATCAACATTTAAGCTCTACGAGAATTTAATTGGCTCCAGTGGTGGTGTGTATAACCCTATGACAAAGTCTGTTAGAATTTATGCCTTTATTGCAAGGCACGACCCATACCTTACATCAAACTCGCCAAGGCAGGTCACCCATTTAGTCAGTCTTTTCGAGGCTTTCAATCTTTACCGTACCTTTCGAAAGCTTGAGTTGGTCCGAACCATTATAGTGTGTGCTTGAAAATATGGGTCCAGTTTTATTGTTGAGGTAACCAATGCAAAGGCTAGGTGCTCCAAGATTGGATACTTCAGCTTGAAACCTCAAAGAACTTTGCTGGTGTGATACACCAACCTAGGGCCAGCTAAGCAGCGACAGAGCTGTGAGGAATTACTTCAGCACTTAAAAGGTCTACTATCATTCTTCTGTGCACTTGAGGTTCTTTAAGTTTCTGAGTGCCTGGTAAAAGGTCAAGCATTGCTTAACCGAGTAGGATATGAAACTTTCTTGAGCCGTTATTCTACCGTTGAGCTTTTGAATATCCGAAAATATCTTGAGAAGCTCTATATCTAAAATTTCTTGAATCTTCTCTGGATTGGCCTCTATTACTTACTTTGAAATCATAAAAATAATGAACTTTTCAAACTATACTCCAAAGGTGCATTTTCAAGATTTAACTTGAGGCTTGCTTTACTAAGAGTAAGGAAAGTTTCGCTCAGCTCGTTGGGTAAGTTTATTAATATCTTGCTCTTTATAATCATGTTGTCTATATAATTCTCTATATTTTTCCTAATTGGCTGGCGAAGATTCTATTCATTAATCTTTAATACATTGTGCATGCATTATTTAAACTAAAAGGCATGACTCAATAGCAATAAGTGCCTTGGTGGGTAATGAAGGTAGTCTTTTCTTCATCTATTGGATTCATTGGTATCTAATGGTAGCCTGCTTATGCATTTAAGAATGCATATTCTTCAAACCCTATTGTAGAGTCCATTAGTATATCTATATTTGGTAAAGGATAATTGTTCTTTGGGCATGCCTTGTTTAGATTAGTAAATTTTACACACATTCTTCATTTTCCATTCGTTTTTTTATGTGCACCATGTTGGCCAACCAGTATGGATAGAGTATTTCTTTGATAAAGCCATTCTTTGGAAAGGTGTTCATCTCTTCCTCCATGGCTAATATGCATTCAGGGGTATGGTTTCTTTTCCTTTTCTTGATTGGCTTTCATTTAGGTCAGTTGTTTAGAGAGTGAGTTATCAACTTTAAAGATATGCCCTTGATGTTTGATGGCTACCATGCAAATATATTCGTAAATTTTGTAAGTGCTGATATAAGAGCTTCTTTATCTGAATCTATCTTATTGGCTAACATATGTACACTTTTTCTTGGGAAAAGCTCAATGCTCTACAATATTTCACTTGCTTCAGCCTTCCAATCTCTACTGTCTGGGGTATCCAGTGTGTCCAATGGTAAAGCTTGATTTACCTCTTTTGGCATTAAGAGGTAAGTTTCCTGAGCTGCTCTCTGATTTCCTTTGAGTACAGCTACTCCTTCCTCCATAAGGACTTTAATCATCAAGTTCTTCATAGATATACAAGCATCCATACTAGCCAATAAAGGCCGACCAAATATCACATTACATGAAAGGGGGATGTTAACTACCATAAATCTACTTTGCATATCCAAACTATTGTGTCATCCCCAAGCTAAATAGGTAAGCTCACCAATCCTTCAACCCTAAAAGGTTGCCCTAAAATATCAATAAGGGGAATGGTAACCTTATCCAAGAGATTTTTTGACACTCATAGTATCTTGAAAGCTTATAGTGTAATCAAGTTGTCTGCGCTTTTTATGGCTTTCAGTATTTACTAAACTAAAAAATCCCTGATAAGCACCTAAACTACCAAGGCATTCATGTGTGGCTACTAAATATGAGATCCATTAGATGCTAAGAATTGAATGGTATACGTATGAGTGGATATGTTGAACTTGATAGTGAACACTTCTTTAACTTTTCTCTTCTTAGAATCGCTACAGGTATCATAGTGCTTTCCTTCTACTATCACATGAATAACCCCTGTTGGGGTCTTTTGGTTTGAGCTAGCTCTATTCTTATTCTACTGGGGTATTGGAGACCTGTATCTCTTATCTTTATCATTTTGCTTCATGAACTATGATAGGCTACCCTTTCGCACCATATGCTCTATCTCTCTCTTAAGTTGGCAACACTTCTCTATTTCGTGGCCTTTATTTCTGTGAAAAACATAGTAAAGGTTCTGATCTTTATTCAAATCTTTCCTCATTGGTCTGGGCTAGCTAACTCACCTGTTCTGCTTCATCCATGTTATGATCTCTGATCTAGTAGTGTTCAGAGGTGTGAACCTATCTTCCTTCCTATCTTCTAAGTAAGGAGTAGTAACTGTATAAGCTCAGTTAAACAAGCTGGTTCCTCTATAAACTTTTGATTTGTTTTGACCTCTATTTCATCTATCCCGAGCTATTTTTCTTGTGTCATCCCTCTCCGTACCTACCTATTTGTATGTATTATGTCGTAAAAATAAGTTTTGTCCATCTTGATGTATTTATAAGCTCAGGATATGAGCTCAGTGAAGTCATTTGGAGGTTTCTTGCTCAATAAATTGCTAAAATCTTGGTATGTCATGTTTTAAATCACTGCATTTATTGCCACCTCAAGACTAAGATTTTGTATATCTATTGCCACCATGTTGAACCTCTTCACATAAGCCCAAAAGGGTTCGCCTCCCTTCTGGAGAACCAAATTCAAATCGGCTGAGACCCTAGTAGGTCGTATAATAGCTATAAACTTTACGATCAACATATCGTTGAACTATTTGAAATTCTCAATGGAGTGCTCGAAAAGGTTTCTGAACCAAATCTAAGCCGAGGTCAGTAAATATTTGTGAGAAGATTTTGCATTGTACGGCATCATTTGTGATCAGCACTAGCATTGTGTGATGAAATTGATCTAGATGGGCTCAAAGGTTGATGTTTCCATTACACTTTGATAAGTTGGGGAATCAAATTTTAGGGAAAGAAGTGGCTAGTATTTATCTAGATAGAGGAGATAAAAAAATGCCTTAGTGTTGTAATGTGTTACAAATTTTGGTACTTATGCATTCTCTCCTCAAAAAGTCATTCGAATTGTTTGGTTGTAAGAGTGATGGTGGATCCAGAGGTAGGGGCCACCACTGAGGAAAAGGGATCCCTAATGGATGGTTGGTAAGGCTGTGGAGGTGTAGGTTCAGATGCTGAGGCAGCTATGGCTAATAGTGTTGCAAGAAGGGATTGTGTTATTTCCAGAGTGAGGCTAGAGATGTTAGGAATGGCTATTGTAGGAGGTGTCGAGTTTAGACTATTGGTTGGTAGGAGGAATTGTTATGTGGGAGGGGGAGCTGGTTGGTTTGTCTGATTAGATTACTTTTTTCTAATGAGGTGGGGATAAGGCTCAAATCTAGGAAATGATCCATGGTCCACGCTTGCCATTCTAAATGATGACTGGTGAGAAATAGTGAATCCTTTAGTAAAGTGAGTCATCTGAATAACACAAAATAAGCTGGGATTTTTCAGTAAAGGACACTCCAACGATCAAGTCAGTAATTCTAATGATAGAGAAAATAACTGGAAAGAGCTTGGTTTTCATATATGATCCTGACTCTATTTATAAACTTAGAGTTCTTTTCTATTCAGAAAGTTGGAAGTAGAGTTATCCTCTATGAGAAATTCTTACCTTCCTAGAATAGGATAACCCTTATCTCTTCCTAATATGGAGGAAAGGATAAGGAAAGAGCTATCTTTTCCTAATAATCTAGGATTCCTCTAGATTTTGGGTGATGTTGGATGAACTATTCAGTGTTTGGTGTAACCAAACACTTTGCAGGAGTGATCTATTTATCTAAATGAGCCATGCTGATCTATTTATCTAAATGATCCAGGCCTATGATCAATAGCTTTTTTATATAAGCTGCAAAATTTTATTGGATAATAGGGAGCCAAATAGCTACACTGTGAACAAAGCTATGACTAACAGAACCAGGTACAAAAATGTAGAATCATAAACTCTACCTAAGAACAAAACTGCTATAGCAAACAATCTAGAAAAATGGATCAATTACAACCTAAAAATATAAATGAATCTAGCAAAAGCCTAAAAATCAGATACTAAGCATTTCATATGAAACAGAGAGCCTACAACCACCAAACTGCTTTCTAATCAACCAAAAACAAAATGTAAGATGAAGTTCTACACAACCTCTGCCAAATATAACCAGGAACACACTAGAACAACAACTCATCATAATATCGTAACAACAAGAGCATCTGAACACCAACCACCAGCAGGCTAGCAAAATAAATTTTCAGCAAATAAGAGAAAGTAGCAAGAAATGCTCTTGTAGAACCTCATTACGAAAAGGCCAAAACAGTAGCAGAGCACCCGCAGCTAAATAAGCCAAGCAATAAATTCAGACTCACGAGAGACACCTTTTTAGCTAAACTATCTGCAAAGAAATTAAACTCTCTTTTTATGAACAAAAATAACCTTTCAACTTCTAAAGACAAGATTGCAAATATTATTAAAAATAGAACCCAATTTCCATGGCCTGGAGCCAGCAGAGCTCCATTGAGTTTTATTTTTTCATAAGACTTTATTGATTTTCTGTCTTGCAATTGGTGTTTTATTAGATGAACTGACTCTTATTAAAATATAAAAATAGCAACGAGGAAGACTTGAGCATTTCCAAGCTAATATTTGCAAATCTTGAATTTCTTAACTTTTAGTAAGAAATTAGCAATAGACTTAGCAAAATTGATCCAAATCAAAATTCAACCCAAATCCGCCCAAAAAATAATGATCCAAACCTAATCCAATCCAAATAAATACCCATTGGATCAACCCAAAACTGTTCCATTTTATTTTTCAACCTAACCCAACCCAACCCAATACCCACTGTATCAACCCAAAATTGATCCATCTTACTTTTCAATCCATTGGGCCTGAACCCAATGGGTATTTTCAAAATCCTTTGGATTAACCCAATACCTACTAATTAAGGTTTTTTGCTGCTTCATCTTCACTCAGCTTTACTCTATAACCATCATATCAAGCATCAACGGTAAGCAAGTTTCGTAGGCTAATTAAAAACTGTGTTTTAGATATGAAATTTAGGGTTTTAATTTTAGTCTTAAGTATTATAGTTCATTGATACTCCTTTTCTACGCGCTGAAGCCTTTGTCTTTTATTTTTCTGTGTTTGGTAAATCTCAAATCTGCTTGGCCTTTCTCTTTCTATTACGGAAGCTGTCATGGAGGGTCCTAAAGAAGAGGCACCTTCTAGGGTTTCTTGATCGAGCCTCTTGAGTAACCAAAGGAAAACGATAGGAGTTACTATATCCTAATTTGTTTAGTAATTTTTCTATGACTTGTTTTGATATATAATATAAATATGTTTTGTATACCCATAAACTACTTGATTTTTTGGCCATTTTCTTGCTTATGGGATGATTAGGTTGCTCGATGAGGAAATTGAAGAGGACGATTTGTTCTGGACCCAGGATGCTCTTAAAAGAGGTTAAATTGATATATTGAATCATTCATTTTTTGGATTAACGTGGAATTTTCAATTACTAGCTTAATTTGCTGATAATTTTGGTAGAATATTATTATTATCAGTTTCATTAATTAATTAATAAAAAAATTATAATAATTTATATTAAATTCATTGGTTGATCCAAATTCATCCAACCCATTTAAATATTAACCTATTTATGATCTATATTTTTTGATTTATTAATGATCTAATTTATTAATAACTTATTCATTAATGATTCATTAATAACTTATATATATATATATATATATATATATATATATATATATATATATATATATATATATATATAATGAACTTAGGTTTAAAAGTGAACGGCTGATATTTTATTGAATAAAATGAATGGGCAGGAATCTTAGACGGATCATGCGTCAGATGACAGATGCACCAAAGGCAGGCTCATATTTTATAAACAATCAAAGGAATGTAAAATATGGAGAGAAACTTTGTGTTAAATATTAGGAGTAGACATTGAAATCGATCCAGTTCTTGCACAAAGTAATGGAAGTTCCCCAAGTTCTTCACAAGAATGGAGGAGAAGGAGATAATAGCTACCACAAAAATTCAACATATCAACTATGTGATTTTTACCAATATTCAGATTTGCTATTTTTCTATCAAATATATATATATATTTTATTATTGAATTATGCAGGAGGAAGTGATTTTGAAAGCCCGGCCTGTATTCGAAGAAAGCATAGCAAAATTATGTGAGGAAAGCTTGGGAGAAAGCCTAAATATTGCAGACATGGGATGCTCTTCAGGACCCAATGAGCTATTGGCACCGTGGGAAATGATGGAAAAAATAAAGTCAACTTGCAGTAGATTGAACAAGGAACCACCAGTTTTGCAGGTTTTCTTGAATGATCTTCCAGGGACTGATTTCAATACCATTTTCAGATCATTGGTACCTCAATTTTATGAGAAACAAGAGTTTGGGTCTTGTTTCATTGCTGCAACACCAGGCAGTTTCTATCAAAGGCTATTTCCCCTAGATTCTCTGCACTTTGTTCATTCTTCTTGCGGTCTCCATTGGTGTTCTGAGGTACTCTTTAGTCCCTCTAATTCGGGAACTGCATTTATTTCAATTATTTTTCGTAAATTTTCTTCAAAAACTCCTTACACATCTGGATCTTCCCACAAAATTCAATCAGATCCTATCTAATTTTTATGCTGCATTCTGAATTGATTTTATCTGGTTTATCCTATCAGCATTCTGAATTGATTTTATCTGGTTTATCCTATCAAAGAAATCAAGAAGATATGAAGCACTTTTAAGTCCTTAAATTTTAATAGTCTTTTCTATTTAGTCGCTGAATTGTTGATATGGTCAACTGAGTTTGTGCACATTTATTTTCATTACATTAGGTTTGAACAGGTACTCAATAAAAAAGGAATATAATAATAACAATAGTTTGAAAGCTCAATGTTACAAGAAGAGTATAAATTTGACCCATATAGCTCAGAATTTAATGTATGCGCATTTAAATTGTATAATCAGATGATTTAGATGTGGGCCCATATTATCACATCTCAGTATACATATATTAAATTAGAAGTTTAAAGAATTAATAAGTCGCAATAAAAATTAAGAGGTTAAATAAAAAGGAGTGTATGAAACTGAAACTGAAAGACTAAAGAAAGGTTTTTGGAATGAACTGA